>QGSO01000476.1:125000-291954 GCA_011037825.1 Carya cathayensis
AAGAAAAAAGCTAAACACATCCACTTGAAGACCATGGAGACGAAGACGAGCTCGAGAAGACCACTAAAGACGAAGACCACGAAGACATGTCTGTTTACTATTTTGTTTTTTTTTTTAACATATCTGCTGTGCCATATCAGCACTGAATACCTGGCGGTTCCCCACCCCGGTTGTATTTAGAAGAATTGTTTACTTTTTAATTACTCCTGTAAAAAAAAATATTTTAAAACTAATAAAAAGATTAAAAAAAATAACACTACAGAATTGTAATTATGCTTTGTTTGAAGTATGAAAGTTATGCACAATTCGGCTAATATCACTGAGTACCTATGAAATTAATCGAATCACTCGGGAACATGGCTCCCAAGCATGGTCGCTGTAAACTTAAGTGCTCACTTCGGCTGCGTCTGCCCACCCCGACCTCGCCCTAGTGTCCGAGTGCCGATAAAATTGATCGGATCACCCAGGAACTTGGCTACTGAAAATGGTCAACTCAAGCACAAGTGCTCGCCCCACCCTATCACTTGTGATCTTGGCTCCCAAGCATGGTTGCCTAAGCTTAAGTGCACGCCCTGCCCCATCACCTGAGATTTGACTCTTGAGCATGGTTACCACAAGCTTAAGTGCTAACCCTAACCTCACCAAGGGTTCAAGCTCTGATCAAATTGATTGGAACTCCCAAGAGCTTGATTCCCAAGCATGATCACCACAAGCTTAAGTGCTTGCCCCGATTGCATTTGCTCACCACAACCTCGCCCCAAGGTGCTTGATCGAATCACTTGGGAACTCGACTACCAAGCATGGTCGTTTCAAGTCTAAGTGCTCGCCCTATCCCCATGGTGCTCTCCTCAACCCCATGCTTGCACAACCATTGGAAGATAGGTAAGCAAAGTGCTCAAAACATCATCGACAGGCTCAACGATAAGATAAAAGGTTGCACATAAGAAAGGGACCTCCTCAGATGACAAGACAAAAAGATGAATATAAAGAAGGGGCTTGACATGAGAGGTACCGATGCTACACAATACGTCACTTATTTACCTTAAATCATAACTACTAACATAATTAGCATGAAAGCTATTTTAGTCTGCATAGCTACAAGAAATACAAGAATCTTGAGGCTAAATTGGCTCTTCTATCATAAGTATAGATATATAGATGTATCTAAATTAAATTTTTATTCTATAATTTTATTTATAACCACTAAACTAATTGGTTTTGGAAATAAAAGCATTCTCAGTGAGTTATTGATCGCCTTCTCGTTGCTGAAAGCAATGAAACGTACTTCTTTTAATAATGATTCTGGAGCATTTTCATCTATTAGCTGGATAATGTCTATGGAGGAATTGGCGACCTCGAATACCCCAAGCCGTATGAATCTTTGAGGGCGAATTTGTTCTCTGCTAGGGTTTCATCGTTTCAGGAGAGTGCGAAGGTTTTTTTTATTTCTCTTTGGCCACCGGTGACACTGTTACCGGCGGGATGGGTGAGGGAGTCCAGGATCCAGGTGGGCAAATTCTGAGGGTGGAAACGGGAAGAATGTTGATGGTGTTAGACAATCCTTTGTTCAGGCATTGAAGCGGCCCCTGTAGTAACCAAAGTTTCGTTTGCCTTTGAGGAAGCCTAAAAAGATTGATTGGGAGTTTGGTTTTGTTTTTTCTGAATTGGAGATGGATAGAGCAGCTGAGGATTTAAAATTTGCGCTGGTTCTTAAATTTCTTTCAATGAGGCCATCCATTGATGTTCTACAGTTGCATATTATCAAAACTTGGGGATTTAACGAGGTACCGATGATCAGCTTTATGGATGATCATCATGTGCTGCTGCATTTGGCTAATGAGCCAGATTATGTTCATGTGTGGGCTAGGGAAGGAAAAATTGTGGCTGGTTGTCAGTTTCGGTTGTTTAATTGGACTGTTGATTTTGATGTGAAGAAGGAACCATCGATTGCTCCGCAATGGATCTTCTTGCCTGGGTTACCCTTACATTTGTATAGATTGGATTGTCTTCAGAGTTTTGCAACAAGATTTGAGAGATTTCTTGGGACGGATAATGCCACCCTGTATCGTACTCGTGCTACTAAAGCTCGAATATGTGTAGAAGTGGACCTTCAAGATGAAATGGTTGCTGGGTTTCCAATTGTTGTGGGACAAATGCATCAGATTTGGCAGGAAGTAGTTTATGAGAAAAGAGGTTTCTATTGCAACAAGTGTTTTTGACAGGGACACACCGATGTGGTATGTAGGATGGGGTTGAAGACTAAACAAAAAAAGAAAAAATTAATGGAGGTAAGTTGGGGATTAAGAAGGATGAGAAGAGTGTTTGGAAGGTAGTGGGCTGGAAAAAACAGTTAGAAGATGGAGAAGTGGAGGTCGTGGAAGGGGGATAGAGGAGAGGGTAAAGAGGAAGATAAGAATGTACAGGTGGCAGTTGATAAAGGTAAACAAGTGTTAATTGATCAAGTTTCAGATCCTGGTTTTGAGAATGGGATGATTAGTGGGGGGATTAAAAATGGTTCACAGATTGATTTTGTTCCGTTGATTGAAAATAGTAGAGATGAGAATGGAGTGTGTGCTGATATTGGTGTAGTGATGGTCCTGAATGGTGAGGCAAGGGATGAATTGCATAGTGTAGAGGAGATTGTTTTACAAGAGACTGCGGATGTAAGGCCATGTTTGAATGGCGATGTTGTGAACACAGAATCAGAAACTGTAAGAGAGTAGAATGAAATGGCAGGGGATGATTTGGGTATAGCAGGAGAAACTGATTTTGACAAAGCTGAGGGAGTAGATGCATGTCAGAAAGGCGTTGAAGTGCTCTCTGAAGAAGAAACGCCCAAAGAGGTGAATTGTGAGCAGGATTATTGTTCAGATCTGGGAGGAAGTCATGTAAGTGTAGTGAGTATAGATGCCAAAGAAGTATCTGTGAGGAAATCTCAAAGGTCCAACCAAACAAGCTGAAGTTATGATTGGCAAGATACTGGTGTGGAATGTGCGCGTGCTGGGCACTTCGAAAAGTAGAGTGTGGAAGTTGATTCGTAAGCATAATGTCTCAATTTTGGTTATTCTGGAGCCTTTTTTATCTGTTGAGAAAATACAAAGATGGGCTTTTAGAGCTGGTTTTAATAATTTCAGTTCAAATATTGAAGATGGTGGTAAGATATGGTTATGTTGGAGGGATGACTTGAATATGGATTTGGTTAGTGTTACTAATCAATCGCTTACTTGTCTTTTTTCAAGAGATGGTAGTATGCTTTTATCTACATTTGTGTATGCTAAATGTCTTATGGTGGATCAGAGGCAACTTTGGGATCATCTGTGCAGTTTTTCTTGTCCTAATATCCCGTGGATGGTGTGTGGTGATTTTAACATTATTAGAGCTGATGATGAACGTGCAGGTGGACTACCAAGATCAATAAGTGCTATGAATGATTTTAATCTTTGTATTAATTCTTGTGGATTGCTGGATTGGAAAATTGAAGGAAAGCAATTCTCTTGGTGTAATGGGCAACAAGGTATGGCGAGGAGTTGGGCTAAGCTTGATCGCATGCTTGTCAATAATGAGTTTACGTTGAAGTTTGGGGCTGCCTCAGCTCGTTTTTTGGAGAGAAGAACTTCTGCCCCTCTCTTGGTGCAATTTACAGTGGATTTTAGTAAATATGGTCCGACACCTTTTCGTTTTCAAAATATGTGGGTAGCTCATGACGAATTCCTTAAGATTGTGGAGAGATCTTGGAAGGAACCTTTTCTCAGAAATGGACTATTGGTATTGGCCGGAAAGTTAAAAAATTTGAAAGTGGCATTAAAAATCTGGAATAAAGAGGTTTTTGGTAAAATGGAGGGGACAATTAGAGAATTAGAAGAAAGAGTGGAGGTGCTAGATGTTGAGCTTCAAAACCAGTACACGAGGAAGCTTGAATATGATTTTCTTGAAGCTAGTAATGAGCTGGATCAGTGGGTACAAAGAGAGGACACTCGGCTACGGTAGCAGGCTAAGCAGAGATGGATGGAGGAAGGTGATCAGAACACAAAGTACTTTCATGCCATAATTGCACAAAGAAGGCGTAATGCTATGGTGAAGAATATGAAGCTTTCTGATGGTAGTTTTCTTGAGTCACCTATAGAAATACATGAAGAAGCTACAAGGTATTTTGAAAGGTTTTTGTCTGAAGAAGAGAATTTGGAGTTGCCTGATCTATCTAGACTAATTAGCCCAATGGTGGGTGAAAATGAGGAAAGGTGCCTGAGGAAGCCACCATTAGATCACGAGATTCATGAAGCATTACTTTCTATTCCAAAGGATTCAAGTTCGAGGCCAGATGGTTTCGGTTCTCTATTTTATTTGACATGCTGGGAGATAGTTCGCATGGAAGTCAGCAATGCAGTAATGAAATTTTTTCAAGGTATGGAATTACCAAGATTTTATACAGCGTCTTTTATTGTTTTAATTCCCAAGGTGAAGGATCCTACAAGTTTTGATAAATTTCGGCCGATTAGTTTGTGTAACATGATCTATAAAGTGTTTGCAAAGTTGATTGTGAACAGATTAGCAAAGGTGCTAGATAGAATGATATCGCCGGAGCAGGGGGCATTTGTAAAAGGTCGACATATCTTTCAAAACATTTCTCTTTCTCAGGAAATGTTAAAATTACTACATCAAAATGCTCGGGGTGGCAATGTCTTTATAAAAATTGATATGTCAAAGGCGTATGATAGGGTAAATTGTGTTACAACGCCGTGGTTCTCGATAATGTTGAATGGGACTTTTAAAGGTTTTTTCAAGTCAAAGAGAGGGCTTAGACAGGGGGACCCGCTTTCACCATATTTATTTATAATTATGGAGGAGGTTCTTTCAAAGATGATAAATGGAAAAGTGGTTGAAAAGAAGATACAGCTTTTCTCTCATCCAGTAAATTCTCCAGTGGTCTCTCATCTTCTATACGCTGATGATATTGTTTTGTTTACCAATGCTTGATGGATGTGTTCAAATAGTATGAGAGATGGACGGGTCAGAAAGTTAATTATGAGAAGTCAGCGATCTATTTTTCTAAGAAGATATCGCATCAGCGTATTAATGATATTCGGAGGGTGACTGGTTTTGTGCAGGGTGAGTTTCCTTGTAAATATTTGGGAGCTCCAATTGTAGATGGAAGACTGAAAGCCAGGCACTTAGATTATTTAGTAGAGAAGGTTCAAAATAAATTAGAAGGATGGAAGAGCCGACTTTTGTCACAAGGAGGTAGACTCATCCTTTTGAGACATGTGTTATCAAGTATGTCGATTCATTTGTTATCAGTAATTCAAATGCCAACATCTGTGATCAAGAAGTTAAATAGTTTATTTTCAGGTTTCTTCAGGGGAGATAAAAATGGAAAAGGTAAGAGAAGATGGAAGGCATGGAATCATATGTGTGGTCCGGTGGAGGAGGGAGGGATTGGTGTTAGGAAGTTGGGGGAAGTGCAACGATCTTTGTTTCATAAATTTGGGTGGCAGCTGTTGACTGAGGACAGTTTATGGGCAACATTTTTTCGGGCTAAATATGTGAAGCATAAACAAATGTGTTTGTGGTTGGGGAGAAGATCAGGTTCCAGAGTTTGGAGAAAAGTTGTGGAGGGAATTCCTTTTATCATAGGAAATTGAAAGTGGAAGCTGAATGAGGGGGAGTTGTTGTTTTGGTATGATAAGTTCTTAGATGAGGGCATGTTATGTGATCTTGTACAATAGGTGGAGTTTCCTGAAATTAGAATTAGAGAGTTGGTGATTGATGATCTATGGGACATTGGAAGATTGCAAGATATGGTTGGCCCTCGGTTGGGGACAGATGTTATGAAGACCATTGGGAGTTTGAAAAATAAGAAGGATGTGTTAATTTGGCTTCCAAATAAAAATGGTAATTTCTCTATAGAGTCAGCATGGGATATCCTTCGAGTTAAATTAGTAAGGAATGAGTGGTATTGATGGGTGTGGAATAAAAGCCTACCAAAAAATATGTCTATATGTATGTGGAAGGCAATGTTTGGGTGCCTTAGTGTAGATGAGAAAATAAAAAATGTTGGTGTAGCGCTAGCCTCATGCTGCAATTGCTGTAACAGGGGTCAAGTTGAAGATTTAGATCATGTGCTTGGTTGTGGGCAGTTTGCAAGGTCTGTGTGGTGCAGGGTATCAGCTGAATTAGCAATTCCGTTTGTGCCTCAGCAACGGTGGAGAGAAAGGGTATATGCTTGGTTTAGTCGAGCATCAAGACAGTCCCAACTGGGGATGCTGCTGGGTTTAATATCTGTTATTGTGACATGGAGACTGTGGAAAAGGAGATGTACAGCTCAGATGGAAGGAAAACATGAGAATTTGGGGGTGGTTTGGAGATCTGTTATGTACTGGATAAGGTATGTTGCTGAGAAAATAGCAAATGTAAAAAAGCTGTCAAAGAGGGATATAGATATTTTGAAGAAGTTGAATGTTAAACTTGTGGAAAAACAGAGAAGAGTGCCGAGGGTTGTGCAATGGTTTGCGCCTAGTCCGGGAAGATTTAAACTTAATATAGATGGAAGTAGTTTAGGTAATCCTGGAGAAGGAGGTGGTGGAGGGATATTGAGGGATGATACTGGTACGTTGAGATTTGCGTTTACAAAGTACTTTGGTCATTGTTCTAACAATGAAGCCGAACTCAGAGGAGTGCTAGAGGGACTGTTATTATGCAAACAGCTGGGTTTCTTTAAGATTGATATGGAATGTGATTCTTTGGTGGTTGTTCATTGGTTGATTACTAAGAAGTGTACTGTTTGGTACCTTTGGGATTTTTGGGACAAAATAGTGGCTTTGTTAGAAGAATTTGATTTATCCATTAGTCATTGCTTCAGGGAAGCTAATATTGTTGCTGATCTGTTAGCAAAAAAAGAAGGTGCGAAAGGGGTGAATAAGGTAGTCCGAAATGTTGGTCTGCTGGATATAAAACTGAGAGGTCTGTACAGATTAGATAAGTCAGGTATGCATTACATTCGTTTTTAGCATGGTATTTTACCAGATAGAATGAGGTTTTTTGGGTTGTTTGATTGGTTTTTTTTTTTTTTTTGGATGTAATAAGTTGGTTATGGTTGTATACATGAGGGAGTGTTATTTGTAAACTCCCAATGTATAGAAGTTGTAACCATGGTTTTCTCCACCATAAGTGAGAATTTTGAATAAATTTGAGACGGAACCACTATGTGTGGGACTACTAGCTCTTTAAAAAAAAAAAAAAAAAAAGTACTTCTTTTAATGAACCAAATCGAGAAAGCTTATACCCCATTCAAGTGGTTATTTCTTGATTGTAGGATGCATGGGATCTTTCATTTGATTCTTTGCTTTTGAAAGGAAAATGTAGTATTTCATACATAACCATAACTTTAATACATAGTCTCATATTTTGTTCAAATAAAGAAAATAAAGAATTTCTGTTTTATCTTTCAATTTTTCTGTGAATCTTATTTAATATAATGATAAAAAAAAGTTAAAAATATGATTAATTCTATCATATTTGTGTATGAGGAATTTAAAAAAAAAAAAAAAACTCACTTGGTTGGAAATTTAAAAATAAATACAGTTTTGAGTAGGTCTAAAATGGGTCAAAATCAACTTAAATTAGTCGATTGAAACAGTTTAGTGAACAATTCAAAAAGTTTAATAAAATCAATTCGATTTCTAAACGATTCAATTTAAATCGTTCTGAGTCAAACCATTTTTTTTAGCCTTGCTTTAAACAATAAACCAAGGGTAGGTCATTATTCTTCTTCCTTTCACGTAAAACCGAAAAAGTCCAAAAAGTATTTGGATTTGGAAATTTTTTCTGAAATAATTACATTTTTCGATGTTTGATAGTCTTGAAACAGAAAAACATGAATACTTTCATGCATCTTCATGAAAAAATAACTTTTTTTCATATTATATATATATTATATATACACTATGAAATATTGGAAAATCCGTTGAAAGCTTTTTTTTTAAGCTAATATATAGATATATATTTATATATATATATTCTTTTTCTTTAATTTTGGCATATAATTCTTCTTAAAAAAATTTAGCATGAAGATTAGCATACTGCATCATGCGCTTATACTACTTGACATTAAGGTGTAATTTGGATAGTGAGATGAAATAAGATGATTTTATATGAAAGTTAAAAGAGTATTTCAACATACAATCGTGAAGTACGTAAATACCGCGTAATCGATTTGAAAAAGAGTGAGATCTACTATTAAAAAATTAATTTTTTTCATATGAATCCTATGTTTTATTCATTTTTTTAAAGCGATTACGTGGCGGTTGCATAATTCACGATTGCAAATATCTTTTCTCAAGTTAAAAATTAAATAAAATATTATTAACATATTATTATTATTTTGAAATTTGAAAAGGTTGAATTGTTTATTGTATTTTGTGTGAGAATTTAATTTTAAAAAATTATAATAATGAGAACAGATGAGATGAGATAAGATGAAACCATTTTTGTATCCAAACTAAGCCTAAAGCAGGCATAATTTGTTCTCTTGTGAAAGTTTGGTAATCTTCTTTTTTAGTTGTCTAAAACTGATTATTTTACTTCAGACATAGAAGCTTCATACTCATTCTAGTTCTTTTAATACAATTATTAAAAATAAAACTAATCTCCTTGTTTATGGAGGCCTTTTAGATCAAAAATCATATTTGATATTAATTTTTATATCTATGAGAAAATGTTTGAAAAAAAAATTTATTTTAAGACATCGCACCAAACAATCACTACAACAAATTTTACTTTTAGGGATGAAATTTGTTAAGGACGAAATAAATTTCATCCCTAAACATACTTTTTGGAGACAAAATTTAAATTTCATCTCAAAACATGGAAAACTGTATAAAACCATTCGAAAGGAAGAATATCCATTCAAACAGGATATTTTGGGACAAATTAAATCATCTCAAAAAGTATAAACCGTTCGCATTGATCAAATTCTGTTCGAACAGATAGTTAAGCATGTTCAAAGGGTGAATAAACTGTTCGGATGAAACATAATTGTTCGAACGGTGATTACCTTATTCAAATACATAAACAAGCGTTCGAACGAGATTGTTTAATTGTAATAATATATTGTTAAAGAGGTCCAAAATATTAAAGAAATACATATTTATTCCATTAATTTTTTATCATTTTCAAAATAAAAAAATGTGTATATATTATATATTATATATTATATATTTGATTTACAATGAATTAAAATATTTAAGAATTCATAAATTAATTTTATGTAATTAATTTAAAAATATTTTAGTTAAATAAATATTACTTTAAAGATAGTGTCATTTTTTCTATTATCATGAATGTTAAGTATAATGAGAAGAAAATATAATTAACAATAAAGAGGCTAGCAAACACTAAAAATAAATATTATACATTAATTACATCGCAAAACTTTAATGTTCGATACAATATAAAAAAGTAAAATAATAACTAACAATATAAATCAAAATCCTTCTGTAAGGTAGTTAAGCATCCATGCAGCTCCTTAAGCTTCTCAATGATGGGCTCAATGAACTCCTCCTTCATAATTTGGCGGTGCTCCACCAATAGAGCTCATACCTTATCCAAAGTAGCCCCAGCAGGCTGTGTCTCAAAACCAGCAGCAATTCTAAGCTAGAGCGGTAGGCAGAGGCAAATCCTGTACTGCAAGAGTATTCGGCAAGTGGCCCTTGCTCTTGCTAAATGTAATCTTGTTAAGGGGCCCCATCTATGGCAACCTCTGCTCACTTGGAGTCACTGTAACCCCCAATCGGAGTAGGATGTTAGATATCAGCAGTGCAAATGGTAGACTACCTCCACCTGAATATCGTGACTTTGATCGAATGTGAAGGAAAAAATATAATGCCAAATCAATCGGCTCCCCCTGTGCTATCAGTAACAAAAATCTAGCTCGCTCGATCCCAAAATCAATCTTGTATTTTTTCGGATCGATGTTATACCCAACAATCAGATTAAGCATTCTAAAAAATGTTATACAGTCGGCCTGTCGAATCACCTTGCCGCCATTATATGAAGGAGTTGAAAGGTCTCGCACTAGCTGACGAACCTGGTTGTCTGTGAGACTATCATCAGCTACCTCATCGCCACCCTCACTATCATCCGAGCCAACATCCAGCTCATTGGTCTCTACATCAGACGGTGCAGCCGCTGCTCTCGATGTAGCGGCCGCAGCCGCTACAGAATATGTGCAGCAAATCAAGGTACTCAACAATAACACGGGGAGAGAAGATGATAATCACTCCCCAGACTAATAAGTTATAACACAAAGCACCACCAGACTCCTCTCCCATGGCATGGTAAAACTCACCAACCATCTCAAGATATGTTGTGCCCCTCCGCCGACAAATTGTTGTCCATCCCCAATCGGTGATGATGTCGTGTATTCTCCGTCCTTCACATGAAATATCGTGGAAGTCATCCAGATTGATCTCCTGCTCAATTAGTATAGGACTCGCGATTTTTCCGTTGGCTAGACAAAGACTCTTCAAAGTAAGAAGAAATGGGGTCAAGCTCACATATAGGGGTGAACAATTAAACCGCTACCCGACCTGACCCGGAAATTTCGACCCGATTTGTTGCAAATTAACCGGACCGAAACAAAAATGGGTCGGAATCGGGTATGTTGCCCAGATGACTAACACAAGAGGGGGGGTGAATTGAGTTGTATTTAAAAAAAATAACAATTATAAATCAAATATACAATATAAAATATAAACAAAATATGAAATAGCAATAAATATAAAGAGTAAGGGTAAGAGAGAAGCAAACTCAGTATGTTAACGAGGTTCGGCCCCACTGCCTACGTCCTCGCCTCAAGCTACCCCTTGAGGATCCCCGAATTCACTATTCAATCTCCTTCAGGTGGAGATAGAAACCTATTACACCTTTGAACAACACCGCTACAAAGGATCCGTGTAGAACACCCTCTACACTTGCAATCACCTTACACGTGGTGATTCAACGATTCCCTGTGTAGAACACTTTCTACACGCACAAGGGTTGTACACACCCTTTTACTGATACAAGATTTGATAGTGGGTAGGATATCAGAAAACACTCCTCAATGAGTGAAATAAGAACAATACAAGCACAAACTATATCTCTCAAAATGAATAAGAGTTAAGGCTCAATGCTTAGAGAAGAGAGAATGAAAGCTTTGAATGAGAGTTGTATGCTCTTGGTGTTGTGAATGTGAAGCTCTCAAATGATCTATTTATAGGCATATGAGACTTCATATTCAAATTTAAAAAGATTCACATGTCAAAGACATCATCATTCACTTTTCAAAAATTCAAACCTAATCTTTTTACTTTTTGCATATGACAAAAGGAGCACACTTTGCTTTTCAAAAAAATCAAACCTAATCTTTTACTTTTTGCATATGACAAAAGGAGCACACTTTGCTTTTCAAAAATTTCAAACCTAATCTTTTACTTTTTGCATATGACAAAAGGAGCACACTTTCTTTTCAAAAATTTCAAACCTAATCTTTTACTTTTTGCATATGACAAAAGGAGCACACTTTACTTTTCAAATTTTTCAAACAAAGACATCTTCCTTTTGCATAAGTCAAGAAAAGCATCAATCACTTTTGAAAATATTCAAATAAAACATGCACATGTGAAAGATGACAATCAATCATCTTTAATATTTTCAAAGTTCAAACCTTTAATCATGGCATGCACATGTGAAAGATGACAATCAATTATCTTTCAAAATTTTCAAATTTAATTTTCAAAATATTCATGCACATGTGGAAAATGTATTTTAATGCTTTATGATAAAATATTAATTTTTGAGCCTTAATCCTAATTTCGAATTTTGAAGAGATTTACAACATTACTCTATGACTTTAATGTGAACTTGTTCCCTTCTTGCTCATGCTTGGTTCCTTGATGTGCTTGACTCCATTGTGTGGACAACTTGAGCTTGAGACTCCTTCATTCTTTGAATTCATTTGTTATCATCAAAATCCATGTGTAAATATATAATTACACAAAACTTGAAACCTTAGGTTCAACAATCTCCCCCTTTTTGATGATGACAAATACTTGATAGAACCTGAAGCCTGTATTAATACTTAAGCTCCCCCTGAGAATGTGCGTTAGTTTTTCAAGCAAAAATATAAATATAATTCCAAGCATATATAACAAGTTTAGACAATTTAAACAATATTAATGTTCTAGTCTAAAACTTCTCCCCCTTTTGGCATCATTAAAAAGGATCCGCAGCAAATAAATGGTCTGAAGAAAACGGTGTATTGTAGACACTGTAGATAGTAATTGGATCCGTCCGTGACCCGACAAGTGTGGCTGGAGATTTGAAAAAACGCCTGATGTTGTTGACAAACGAGATTGAAGGCTCCGAGTTTCTAAAAAATGTCATTTTCACCGATCGGGAAAAAATCACATTGCTCTTTGACTTGGATGATAGCTCGTCTTGTTCTTTATACTATCTCTATAAAATCAGTCTTAAAGTTCATCCAATCCGCATCAAGTTTTCTTCTTATCTCTATAACTCATCTGCATTCCTTCAACATTCTCGCTTTAAGTTTTCAATTCTTCTCTCCATGGCTCATTCTTCTAACATTCCTCTAGATGCATCCATGAGGTATTCAGCACCTCAACCTCCTGTCCTTTCTGCAGCTGCCATTGGTGCCATGTTGCAGCAAGAAAATAATAGTATGGCTAATAAGTCAGACTCCGATGCTATCTACGACTTGGTGAGTCTCGGGACTCGCTACTCATCCTCTATTGTTGCTTTTTCCCAGCGGGTACAAGCCAAAAACCATGAGGTTGAAAGACTTAAAGAACAAATTGTTGTACTTCAACGAATTGTTCAAGAGTCTCACACAAGGGAAGGAATCCTTCGACAGAAGAATAAACAGTTGAAATCTCTATTGGATTCTTCATTCCGCTTGCCAGTTCCCATGGATAGGGATGACATGATATTGTATGAAGAGAATGAGCGTCTCAAACATGAGGCTAAGAACCTCAAGTTTATGTAAAAGTATTTAAAAAATATCTCTCTATTTTTATGAACTCTGATCTATCTTTTAAGAGATATTCATAATATGCATCATACCTATTTCTCTTCTAATCATACATAATCTATCTTCTGGTAAAGGTTTTGTGAATATATCTGCTAACTGATCGTGTGTGTTTGTGAACTCTAGTACTATATCGCCTTTCTGCACATGATCTCGAAGAAAATGATATCTTATTTCAATATGCTTAGTTCTAGAATGTTGTATTGGGTTCTTTGAAAGATTTATAGCACTTGTATTATCACATTTGATTGGAATGTGATTATACATGAGTTTAAAATCTTCAAGTTGTTGCTTCATGTAAAGAACTTGAGCACAACAACTACCCGCAGCAACATATTCTGCCTCAGCAGTAGATAGTGCAACAGAATTTTATTTTTTACTAAACCAGGAAACTAGTGCATGACCTAAGAAGTGACATGCTCCACTAGTGCTTTTTCGATTATTTTACAACCAGCATAATCTGCATCTGTGTAGCTATTAGATCAAAGATGTGTGTTTAGGGTACCATAACCCTAGGTTAATTGTACCACTAAGATATCTAAGAATGCGCTTAACTGCAATTAAATGAGATTCTTTTGGAGATGATTGAAAGCGTGCACATAAGCACACACTGAACATAATATCTGGTCTACTGGCTGTCAAATATAATAAGCTACAAATCATACCTCAATATACCTTCGAGTCAACTAGTTTACCGGATTCATCTTTATCAAGTTTAGTGGATGGGCTCATTGGTGTTCCAGTTTCCTTAGCACCTTCCATTCCAAACTTCTTCAGCAATTCCTTAATATATTTCGATTGATTGATGAATGTCCCACTTTTTTTCTTGCTTAATTTGCAATCCGAGAAAGAATGTAAGCTCTCCCATCATGCTCATTTCAAATTCATCCTGCATAGTCTTAACAAAAACTTGACACATATTTTCATTAGTAGCACCGAATATTATATCATCAACATAAATCTGAATCAAAAGAATATCATCATTTTCGCATTTAATGAAAAGAGTTGTGTCGATTTTTCCTCTTGAAAAACCTTTTTTAATCAAGAAACCACTGAGTCTCTCGTACCACGCTCTAGGAGCTTGTTTGAGTCCATATAGTACTTTTGTGAGTTTGAAAACATGATTTGGAGAAAAATGATTTTCAAAACCTGGAGGTTGCTCAACATATATCTCTTCATCTATAAAACCGTTTAAGAAAGAACTTTAAATCTTGTTTCTTCTAATACTAATAAATAAAGGACCCAAAGAACTTGGGTACTAAGAAAATTCATTTTAATTGTTTTTATAGATACCCATATGGCCCTAATAGTCATTGTATGCTTTCTTCTAATAGGACAAGAATGATAATTATGACCATTTCTATTACAAAAATTGCAAATGGCATGTGGCATATATGAAGAACTTGAGTGATTATAATAGTATCCTTTTTTGACAAACTTATTATGAAAAGAATTTTGAATATTGGACTTGAGTATAAATTTTGAATTTTGAATTTTGAATTTTGAAAAGACTTGAGTAAGAATATAAATTTTTGATTCCTTGACTTAGAGAAGTTCCTTCATAAGTAACTTCCAAGTTATCCCAAATTTCTTTTGCCGTAGCACAAGTCATTACTCTATTAAACTCATTACCATTAAGAGCATTATATAATAAATTCATAGCAGTTAAATTCAAAGTATAAAGTCTATCGTCTTCACGATAAACTCTTCTTCTTCCTTTTGGACCTTTACTCCATCAACCACTTTTGTTGGAATATAAGGTCCATTTACAATGCATTTCCAGATTTCTCGACCTTGAGCCTGAAGGAATATTCTCATTCTAACTTTCCAGAATGAGTAATTGTCTCCACAAAAGAGTGGAGGCCGACTGCTAGATTGACCTTCACCAAATGAAGCTGCAATGTTAGCCATAAGATCTTAACTCAAAAGATAGTTAATCTTATAACAGAGCTTTAGCTCTGATACCAATTGTTGCCCAGATGACTAACACAAGAGGGGGGGTGAATTGAGTTGTATTTAAAAAAAATAACAATTATAAATCAAATATACAATATAAAATATAAACAAAATATGAAATACAATAAATATAAAGAGTAAGGGTAAGAGAGAAGCAAACTCAGTATGTTAACGAGGTTCGGCCCCACTGCCTACGTCCTCGCCTCAAGCTACCCCTTGAGGATCCCCGAATTCACTATTCAATCTCCTTCAGGTGGAGATAGAAACCTATTACACCTTTGAACAACACCGCTACAAAGGATCCGTGTAGAACACCCTCTACACTTGCAATCACCTTACACGTGGTGATTCAACGATTCCCTGTGTAGAACACTTTCTACACGCACAAGGGTTGTACACACCCTTTTACTGATACAAGAATTGATAGTGGGTAGGATATCAGAAAACACTCCTCAATGAGTGAAATAAGAACAATACAAGCACAAACTATATCTCTCAAAATGAAAAGGGTTAAGGCTCAATGCTTAGAGAAGAGAGAATGAAAGCTTTGAATGAGAGTTGTATGCTCTTGGTGTTGTAGAATGTGAAGCTCTCAAATGATCTATTTATAGGCATATGAGACTTCATATTCAAATTTAAAAAGATTCACATGTCAAAGACATCATCATTCACTTTTCAAAAATTCAAACCTAATCTTTTTACTTTTTGCATATGACAAAAGGAGCACACTTTGCTTTTCAAAAAAATCAAACCTAATCTTTTACTTTTTGCATATGACAAAAGGAGCACACTTTGCTTTTCAAAAATTTCAAACCTAATCTTTTACTTTTTGCATATGACAAAAGGAGCACATTTTACTTTTCAAATTTTTCAAACAAATGTATCTTCTTTTTGCATAAGTCAAGAAAAGTATCAATCACTTTTGAAAATATTCAAATAAAACATGCACATGTGAAAGATGACAATCAATCATCTTTAATATTTTCAAAGTTCAAACCTTTAATCATGGCATGCACATGTGAAAGATGACAATCAATTATCTTTCAAAATTTTCAAATTTAATTTTCAAAATATTCATGCACATGTGGAAAATGTATTTTAATGTTTTATGATAAAATATTAATTTTTGAGCCTTAATCCTAATTTCGAATTTTGAAGAGATTTACAACATTACTCTATGACTTTAATGTGAACTTGTTCCCTTCTTGCTCATGCATGGTTCTTTGATGTGCTTGACTCCATTGTGTGGACAACTTGAGCTTGAGACTCCTTCATTCTTTGAATTCATTTGTTATCATCAAAATCCATGTATAAATATATAATTACACAAAACTTGAATCCTTAGGTTCAACAGGGTATTTCCATTTGCTACCCGTTTGAAACAAACCAGGTCGGGTAATTACCCGTTAACCGCATCTTGCTTCGAATGACACCGTTTACAATCATGAGTCTTCCCCTTCCTAGTTTCCCCCCACCGTTTACAAACCTACGCCCTACGCCCAGCGACCAACTCTCAGTTTCGGCTTCAGGCTTGAACCGCGGCTCCATCTCCGATCTAGCCGCTTGATCACCACCTGGGTTTAGTTTTAACCCCCTCATCTTGCTCCGTCTCCCAGCCTCACTGTTTCTGATCTGGCCGCTTAGTTCAGCTGCCTCATCTCCATTTCTCAGTTCCCTCTCTGTGACTCTCCGTCTCCCAGCCTCACAGTCGCGACTCACCCATCTCAGCCCTGACTCTCCGTCTTCCAGCCTCATACTCTTGACCAACTTCTTCTTCTTTGAATCTTCGGAAAGACGCTTCTGGCTTTAGGCTTGAACCGCGGCTCCGTCTCCGATCTGGCCGCTTGATCACCACTTGGGTTTAGTTTTACCCCCTCATCTTGCTCCGTCTCCCAGCCTCACCGTCTCCGATCTGGCCGCTTGGTTCAGCTGCCTCATCTCCATTTCTCTTTCTCTGTGTTCTTTCGACTGATTGGGAACAAACTCATGCCAATATAACCCATGGCAAAACGGAATAACCGATTCCGACCCGAAAATTTTCGGTACGGGTAATCGGGTAACGGAAGAGTTGTGGAATAATTCCGTTCGGAACAAACCAAAAACGGTTCGGGTCGGAACATTCCTTTCCCGATTCGGGTCGGGTCGGCGTACAGCCCTACTCACATATTCCGCACCAAGGGGAAGGAGGACACCAACAAATCCATCTATGACAGTTTAAAATGGACTTTCCACGTTACTCTGGTGATAATCCAATAACGTGGGAAAACCAAGTGGTGCAATTACTTGATTTTCAGGTCATTGACAAGGATCATAAGGTGCAATTAGCCTCTTTCCACTTAGAAGGTGAGGTGAATGTATGGTGGCAATGGATTCAGTGAGTCTGCAAGGAGGAAGAAAAATTCATCACCTAGGATGACTTTGTGTAGAAAATATTTGTGCGATTTGGACCAACTGAGTACAAGGACTTTGATGAAGCGTTATCTCAGATTCGTCAAACTAGGTCTCTGTAGGATTATCAGGGTGAGTATGAATGCTAGCAGACAAAGTGGTTGGTTGGTCTCAAAAGGCACTAATAGGCACATTTTTGGGAGGATTGAAGGATGAAATTACTGCAGACGTCCAAACATTTAAGCCAAAAATTTTGTGTGGGACAATTGAATTGGCAATAATGAGGGATGATTGGTTGAGTATGCAAAGGAAAAATACACATTGAGAATGAAGTCGAACATCGGTTCAAGTAATAGGGGTCCTTCAAGCGGTCACTACACCGCATAAAACACGTAACAAAAGCAATCTGGAGTTCAAAAGATTAAGTTGGAAGGAGATGTGGAAGAAGCGGGAGAAAGGGCAATGTTTCAATTGCGATAAAAAGTTTACACTGGGACACAAGTGTTGAACGCCCCAATTCTCACTCCTCTAAATAGTGGAAGATGCAACGTGAGGGGAAATGAAATAGTTAAAAGGACAATTTCCATGGTTGCACCATGAGGACAAGATTTCTGTAGAAGAGGGGAAGGAATGATGGAAATGGAACTTGGAAGTCTACTACAAAGTGGAGAAACCGCAGTTAAGTAGAACACGAAGTAGGGTAGGGTTATTATTTAAGTAGAGTAGAAGTTATCATGGTTGTCAATTGTTTTATAACTTTAAACTAGTTCATGCCGAATGGGATTGTTATTGTTATTCTAATTTGAATAGGAGTATAATTGTTATTTTTATTAGAATAGTAGGTTTCCGTACATACTCAGGTAAATACTAGTCTCTAGTTTATTTTCAATGATTAGAAAGAAAATAAAGCTTGTACGTTTGTTTCAGCCCTAAGTGAATCACAATTGATCCCTTCTCGTATTAAGATCCTAGTTCCATCAAAGCCGCTCCCGCATTGTAGGTGCAATACCCTGACAGTGGAATTTAACATGTGCAGGATGAAAGGAACAAAGAAAACCAAATCCTGTTGAAGTAACCCTGTTCCTCGAATAAAAGTTCCAAAATTTTAGTATGATCAACCATCCACGATAGATAGCTACAAATTCTCAATGGAAATTTTGAACAATAAAACAAACAATTCGACCACAGTTCCAAATTCTTTTCCACTTAAACAGATGTTACAATTGCAAGATTACGATGATAATGAGAAATAAAGAATGGGAAAAAGAAAAACAAAAATATTGAATCACATGAACTAAGAGCATGCATCAAACCATTGATGGATAAGCATCACAAACATTCACCCCATTCAACCGAATCAACACCAAACCAACAACCCAACTTATAAATCCCGACGCCCCAACAGGAGATAAAGCTACATGGCACCAGAATCTCATTGGACAAATTGCAATACCAAGTTTCCGGCTTAAGCAGTAATTGGAGATTCCTGCATGAAAGAAAGCAGGGGCATAAAAAAACTAGCAGGGAACTGTTGTAAACAATTAGACCAAAACACACGGATGTAACTAAAAGACATAGATACAAGGAAATCATGGAAGATCAATCTAATGATATTAACTTGCGTATCCAAAAATATCACATAACTATTACAACCAAAGAGCTTCTAATGACTGCAGCTGGTTAACACATTTTTAGGTACCATTTTCTGAATTTGTTTGCCCCCTACGTATTAAAGGTGATGCGATATCTTTCAAGTCATAGGACCATGGCTTCACGGTATTACAGGAAGAATACATGAATTCAACATAATTTGGATTGTCACCTTACTGAGCCCCACTAATCATAATAAAGTTAAGCAAGAAAGAAAAAAGAATTCACCTTCACTGTCAAGTTCGACACAGCCATATGAAACTTATCTCTTGTTTTTGAACCTGCAACTTGCCCCACTTTTGCCACCTTTGTAAAAGCACCATTTAACCAGGCCGCTCCTGCAGTAACGTACCTATATATCCAGCACCAAAACAGAGTTCATTGACTACAGTCATTTCGTTCTATTTCCAAAACCTAAGATACCTTAGCTTGTTGCAAAATGACATCAATGGATCGGTTATTTATCAAGCTTACTTCTAATGTTTCGAGCCCACATACAAATTCTTTTTTTCTTTCCTTTTCAGTTTTCTTCTTTATTTTTTGTCTTTTACTTTTTTCTTCTTGTATATTCATGATCTATCATTTCCCCCCACTCAGAAGCCAGATTGAAAAGCAGATTAAAGGTACTCAGCACTCAGGATTCTAGAAGTAAACTTACTTCACATGGCTTTGCCTATTTTTTTATTAATACACTTTGATTACTTATAAAAAAAAAAGGATTCTAGAAGGAAACTTCATTCTTAAAGAGTTTTGGATTTCTCCTGAAGTAACTCTGTTATAAGCAATAAGACCCAGTGAAAGCAGGATCTATGTCATACCTGCTTGTTTTAACAGCTGATCCTGTGTCATTCAATTTTCTCTCTGCTGCAAATATTGCAGCCATTGTTTTATCCGACACATGAAGCCTCTGATCAACAGACTTAACTTTCTCATTGACCACGGAGATTCCAACTGTCAATTTTTCTGTAAGCCCAACTCTCTTGTCAAAGGAAATGACCTTCTCTGATGCACTTGCTGTTAACCGATGCTTCTCATCAAATGCTTTAGCCTTATTCACCGCATCTTGTCCAATGGCTGAACCTTTTGCTAGCACACTAGCAACTACATCCTGTGCCTTACTAACATACATTCTTCCATTGCCTGTTGGGTTAGATTTATCCTGTTGACAGAGAGAGATTACCCTAATTTCATTAACCCCAAGATAATAATTTTCCCAAATGCACAGACGATACTTGAAGGTTTGAGAGAAATTTAAGATGGCATCCTAGATTCAAACAGGTGGCTGGCATATCTAATTTTCGCAACAACCGTATATGCTGCATAGCGTGCATAAATACTGGTAGCTAATAGACCATAACTGTTTGACCTCTATCACAGAAGAGTTAGAAATTCTTATAAAAAAAAATTGAGAGAGGAGTAAGAGAGAGAGAATTTGAGAGAAAAGTTGGCAATGTATAAATACTCTTTTTGATAAGTTAGAAAAAAACAAGTATAAGTGCATGTTTGAGATTGCGGTGGGAAATATAGCTTATAACTTTAGGACTTATAGCTTTTAACTTAAATAACAAGTTCTACTATTAAAAAGTCATTTATTGTTTGGTAACCATGTCTCTAAAGTACTTTTAAAGTTAGTTATATTAATTTTTTTAAAATATGCAGTTATCTGCAGGAGCTTTTTGATAAAAGCTTCAATTTGGTGTTTTTTTAAAAAGTAGATTTTCAACTTTTTTAGGTGATTAAAAAACTTTTTATAAATTTACCAAACATATCATTTTTTCTTTAAAATAGCTTTCAAACAATTAAAAATACTTTTTAAGCTTTCAAACGCAATCCCAAACAGGCACTAAATATGGGCATATCACATTTCAAAAGAAGAATAAGTTGAAAAAAATAAAAGAAAAATAGAATCAACAAAATTTTATTGCAACGAAAAATAAAGGAGGGAAGCTACGAGATAAGAAGGGACAATGATATAGAAGCCGTCTTGTACTTGATGTTGGAGCTAAAGGTCTTAAATTGAAATTGGTAAAAGAAAATAATGGATAAAAATAGTGGATGGGGTCCATAGATAAAATACATAGGCATATATTGCAAGTTGAAAAGTAGAGCAAAAAGTTGTATAAAGATAGTTTTATCTCCCCAATGAACTCTACTGAGGTTCTTGGTAGTTATTCTCTTCCGTGTAGAGAGTAAATTGGAAAGTCGAAATCTATTTGGATCAATTATTCAGACAAGGTAGCAAGGCATACGCCAAGGTGCAGCATGTCACAGCCCTTTTTTTTGTGAGGAAAGCGCCTTTACAGATGATAGGTAGTTCAGTGAATGAAGTGGTTTAGCAATCACAGTAATGCAAGTGAGATCTTTAGTGGTATTTTTTACTACCTCGACAATTAAATTGTTGCTTTCAGCAGGAGTGACACACGCAGCATTGTCCACCACTCTTACTTCCTGCATAAAATGCACTAAATGAATATTAGCCATGGGACCTGGAAAGTGATTGCAAAATCCTGTCCTATCCCTAGATTTACCTGCATCTCATGTTTTGTAACATAGTTTTGGACGGGACATATACTCACAATTTGGTCAACGATAGTTGCTCCCTGCAACAAAAGAATACATAATGTTACTTGCTAGAATAGATCATTATTCAAATTGAATGAAATATGAGTAATAATTAGGCAGTCCTAAGATACAAACGCATGGAATACCATCATATCTAAAGATAACATGTAATTAAAATTAGTACTTATATAGATAATTTTTCGCATCCTGTGATTGGAAGGAGGCACCAATCATCAGCATCCATTCTACTGGAATATCTAATAATTTTTCATGAAATAGCGGAAAAAACTCCATCATAGGAGTGAAGACCCAGGAGAGAGAACGAGAATGTCTCTTAATGACATTGTTGTCATTCTAAATAGGCATGCACTTCAAGGAGGATACAAATTAGAAATTCCATCAAGGCATTGTTTTCACTCTGGTGAGAAAAGCACCGCACTCTTGTATCATATCTTTTGCTAAAAATCAATAAAGCCTAAGCAATACTTATACAGGAATTCAATCATAAAGCAAACAGTACAACTACATTTAAATGAAATTATTAAAAATAATAATAGATACCAATATAATCATTCAATGGTAAAACTAGAAGCAACTTAATCTGATTTCATTTTCCAGAACAAGATTAAGGAAAAAAGTAGAATCCATTGGAGGCCAATTTAGGAAACCTAGCAATGGGAAATATGGGAACAGAGGAAATCATTTCCAAGCGGGTAAAAAAGGTGCCCATTTCACTACCTTAAATCATCCATAAGGTTGGAAAAATTTACAAACGCTATTCAACAGTTAGCTTGACAAGTAAACAATAACTTATCAAAAAATAAAACATTGCAAACAATTACAAATTTCTTTCTTGAAATTGATTAAAATGAAATTTGTCAGCTGACTATTTAAATAGGTGCCAAGTTTCTCGATGAACAAATTCCTTAGTTTCACACACACAAACCAAAAACAAACAAATAAGATGATGACAGGGAGAAAAGAATGAGATTGAACACCGCAAAGCTCATTTTCAGCTTCTGTATGGAAAAGTTTACTGTAAGTACTGCCTTCATATCATTATTATTTTTTGGTAATCTGTAGTTAAATAATAAGGGAAAGAGGGATGGCTTAGGGTGACATCACTTTCAGCCAAGGAGCAAAGACAGAGGATATGATATTGCAACACTATTCATGACAAAGGTAGAGATGACTACAATCACTCTTTAGCAACTGAGTTTCTGATACAACAAGTGTTCCCAAGTTTTTTGTCCATAGCAATTGGATTGCAAGTGCACCATTAATATGCGGAGTGGGGAAGAAAAAATCTTACCCAAATCATGGATTAAGCATATCTAAATCCCAATGCCCTATTACTATTTTGGAAAGTGACTGACATCAACAATTAAAATAAAATAAATCTGAGAGAAAATAATTAGGGAGGTAGTTAGCTGGGCTAAACATCCCATAATCTCAAAACAAATTCATTTCAACTATTAAAAAGGCTAGGTACCAATGAAAATGATTTATTGATAACAACTGTCCTAATAAGAAGTGGAACATATTAACCAGATTATTCTGTCTTCTATACTCAACCTCTCCGACAAACCTACACACAAACAATAGGAGATTTGGGTGTTTTCAAGAAAGATATGTATCTGGTGTAAATAATATAGATCCTGCCATTGAAAATTGACACTGAATGTCCAAAATCTGAATATACCTTCTGAAGGTAGGGGAAAAAAGGAAATCCTGGAGAAGATTTTTTTTTTCTTTTTAATAAATAAAAATTAAAATCCTGGAGAAGATATAAAAGGTCTTAATCTAAAAATGCCACCCAGACAAAAAAAATGTAGTGAGTTCTAATCACAAGTCTCAAGGGGCATACGACAAAAGCTGCCGTATACCACCTCAGTGCTTCTTGTCATGGCATGAATGCCATTTTGCACAAACTTGGTGAATCAACAAAAACAACATATTGACAAAACTGTGACAATTATGCACCTAATCCATTGGATAGTGAACAGAAAGAGTTGAGAAGACCTTGAAAGTATAAAAGAACAGGAATATGGTTACAAAACACACCGAGACACCTCCTAGCATGTTAGACAGATTACTATTCCAAGTTAAAATATTGGGAATCATGAAGAACCTTGGATTAACTGACACATTATAACAATATAACCAAAACTAAATTTAGACCTATATTAGAATTTTCTACAATCCAAGTGCAAACAAAAACATGAATCCATAACACAGCAACTGATTCTAAAAAAGTGTGACACTTATCTACAACTCAGTTACATCAAACTGACTACTAATTATCATTCAGTTAGCAATTTTTCATAAAGTAAATATACAACATTGGAAAGAAATATCTGCATTGATAAAGACTTCAAAAGAACAAACAGCACTCCCATCATGCTAAATGTTAGAAAATACAAAGGCGACCAAGAAATTTGATATTTTGGAATATCACCACCTCCAAAGTCAATCAAAACTAATATGTGTTCTCCACACCGGCTTAACACCAGGAAGACATTTTGGTTAGAAAAGGGCCTAACCACAGATGTGCCACCCAAATTAAACTATTATTGTAATTATGGATACTGTATTTCATTTAATAACTCTAACTTTAATTACATGTACTGTTAATTTTATTTAAAGTCACATATAATAGGATATCTAGTGGATGGTGTGGCTGAACATAAGCAAAAATCCATACTTACAAATTTATACATTGTAACAGTTTGTACTTGTTTCTTTTCTGGAATAACATTGTTACTTACCCAAAATCAAATCAGGTGGGGAAAGAGAGCTCAATTTCCGTTTTTCAACAACTGATTATATTCTTGAAGCTGGGTTGTAGGCTATCTAATGTTTTCTAACCTAAATTTGATTATACGAAACAACCGAAACTCAATGAAAAATAAAGATAAAGCATTTCAACAAAGTGAATATGAAAATAAGACACTAGAATTCAGCAATAAGAATGTGGAACAGATGGTGGAAGTACCGATAATAGCAATGCGATTTCAAGTGCTTTAGGATCTTTGAATGTCACAAATGCAGTCTTTGATTGCTCGGACTCTCTGCACCCAAAATAAACCGATAAAACAACAACCCCAATCAACCGATACACTCCACAATACCGCATACACACGCGCACACAAAAACTCAGCTCACCCTAATAGAATAACTGGGTTTAGTAAACTAACTCGTACAGTCTTTTTTTTTTTTTAGTAAGTAAACTAACTCATACAGTGCTATTTCATTCATTTTTCCTACGTCTTCTCAGCAACGAATCAGGGAATTAAAGAAAAACTGAGAAATAGCAAATGTAAATCCGAAGTAATTAAGTTATTCCTATCTTTTCAATTAATTTCTAAACCAAAACAATTCCTATTTAAATAGAAAAAAAGATAAAGATAAAGTAAACAAACAGATACATGTAAAAAATATTAAAATGAATAGATAACAAAGATCCAAGAATTAATATTCCAATAAACCAAGAACCACACAGATATACACACGCAAACACGAATACATATGAAATACCGTTGGATCTCAATGTGTTCAATTTCTCCAGAAAATGAGAAAAATTCATGAATCTCTCTCTCACTAGCTAGATCTGAAACGTGCTTCACCTGAACCGTTCTTGTCTGAAAATTTGTAACCGAAAAAACATATAAAACAGAACAAAATCACGAAAAGTCAATTAAAAGAAAGTGAAATTCAAATTTACAATGGAGAAAATGCTATCGATAACGAAGTTGCGAAAGAACTAAACCAACTAAACCTGCATTTGCGATCAAAAGCGTACGGAGCTTAGTTGTCTTTGTCGTTGCTCTGCAAAAGCTAACGTGTGTGGGAGGAGTGACCGAAGACGGAAAGACAGGTGGAACAGGCTGGTGATATAGCACGAAGGAATTAACAAAAGTAATTTTCAAAATTTGACGATTTCAGGTAAGATGTATTTTATAATAAAAATAATTTTATAATTTTATAAATTATATAAAATAATTTAATTTTTTAGATTATATTTATGTAATTCAATTATTGTTAAAATATTTGTTTTAAAGTATCGTTTGGTTATACAGTTTAGATAAAATGTATTGTTAAAAATTAAATAAAAAATTATTATAATATTATTTTTATTTTATAATTTAAAAAAATTAAAATTATTTATTATATTTTGTATAAAAGTTTTAAAACGTTTTAATGATTATATAAGATAAAATAAAATGATATGAGATAAGATAGTTTAATTTTATGTAATGAAACTAATCTTAAAATTTTAGGGGTATAGACGTATGCAAGACAAATGAGGGTAATGTCATAGATAGTATATTATTACGATAATAAGAACTTAAAAAATAAATTATTTATGATGTGATTAGTTATAAAAAAAATTAAAATATATATTCTTTATTAAATTAGCAACTTAAATTAAAAATAATTTTGTATAATATTGTAATGTGTTTAGCTCTTTTTTATATAGACTCATAAAATTATCTTGGTACATTTCATGATTTATTGTAACAAGATTTCATGGTTTATTGTAAAAAGAAATGCTGCACTGAAAAAATATAGGAGTATGGATAAATATTATGAGTAATGTTACATACAGTTATAGAATGTGTAAGCTTCGTACAATTATTTTGAAAAATAATGGAATTCTCTATTAAAATCTTAATTTCTTTTTATGTGGATCACGTATTTATTTATTTTTTTCAAAATAATTGCATGGTACTTTCTAACTCACGACTGCAACTATCAATTCTCAAATATTATAAAGCTATTTTAAATATTATTCTTTTTTTAACCTAAGTCTTAGAATTTATAAATTTTACGATTTCTACCTAAAATCTTCTGATTTTTAAATTTGACTTAAAATTTTCTGGTACTCATAAATATTTAAGTCCTTCTTACTTCTTAGTTTGAACAATTATTCTATTAATTTTTGGGAGCTGTTAGAGCCACTGAAGCAATCCACCGAGGATTTATATTTATTTTTTTATTTTTTAAAACGTTTTGTAATATATTTTTTTAACAAATAAAATAAAAAACACAATACTAAAATATAAAAAGATATAAATTCTATATAAAAAAAAAAAACACAAATAAAGAAGAAGAATCCGAGTTGTCGGTGGCCTAGGAATTTTCCTTATTTTTTGAACTTGAGAACTAATTCTTACACCCAATCTCAACGCGATTTAAAAACTTATTACATTTCTCACTTATCATGGCTGAAGGTTGAAAGTTGAAACTACGCTTCGACGAAACTCAAAGGTCTCATAGTAAACATATTGCCTTGAGTACAAATACAAAACTCTTTTTCTTATTGTTATTATTATTATAGGAAAAAGTAATTTGTACTCAATAAGTCATAACCCATGGATCTGACTTTATCTCATATTACTAGAACTCAGATTATTCATGTTTTGAAACTAAATTCATGTAACTATTAGGATAACATATCAAATGTTAAATAATATATCCTATCAATTAATAATATATCATAAATTATATGATAATTTATATTATTATATGTAGATAATCATACATTCATACCTACTCTACTTTTTATACTTAATTAAATTAATTAGATAATCTTTAAAAAATACCTAAGTTGCAAGCAAGCATTAATAATCTATGGATAATGAAGTTATTTAATATTCATTACCCATAGATATATAAAATGTTAGAAGTTAATTTTTAATATAGGCCATTATTAATGATTATGAATACTAAAGTTTAAGTTTATAATTATCAACATCATAAATATACTTAGAGAGGTGCTACTGGCCTGCCTAAGTAGCACCGCTCATTGTTACCGCTAGTTGCTTTTTGAATTTTTTATTTTTCTTTTTCACATTTTTTTAATATATTTAAATATTTAAAAAAAATATACACATACACTTAAAATCACTTCCTTAATCATCAAGTAAAAAAACAAAAAAAAATTTAACCAACGATCAACTAGAGCCGGTATGAATTAGGCGGCAGACTAGCTTTTTTCATATACTTATAATCAAATATTTTTTTTATTTATATTTGGTATTGAGTCGGACCGAATGGACTAATGGATGTCAAACAAATGCCCATTTGGTATTGGATCAAACTGAATGAATGGTTTCTGTGACGCCCCCAAAATCCCCACGTACCGACACGGGGAAATTGAGATGTACGGATGATGACATCACGGGTCACCACCCTATCGAAGAGTGCCAAGTGTGTGCAAGCGAAAAATGTGCACAAGAAGATACGCAGCGGATAGCAAAGTCAAATACTAAGTACCAGAATTTTTTCTTAAATAAAATACAAAACGGTTCAAAGGTACATAACAAAATATTACATGATATAAATATCGTTTCAGAACCAACTACGAAACATGAACTTCAACTCAAAACTCCAGCGGAGCCGCATCCTCGGGCTCAGCCTCCTCCTCCTCCTCGAACTCTGCATCAAAATCTACGGTACCAAAAATGGTGCCGCAGGTAAGTAAAATCCAAAACACCACTAGATAAAAACATACAACAAGCATGAATGAATGCCAATGCACAAAACTCCTAAACCATATTTTTCCACGCACGCCAAAAACCCATTTGGCTTAAAAACATAACCTTTAAAACCAAGCCTCGCCATTATCCCAGATAATGGCCCAAACCACCATTTTCCCAGAAAATGGATCACAAGACCATCGCCATTTTCCCAGAAAATGGCCCATATCCGAAAACCATGAAAACCAACCAATTATGCATGCACCATGTGACGCCCCCAAATTCCGCTTGGGATTGAACGGACATTTGAAGCGTCGAGACATGCAACACAAGGTTACCTGCCCCCGTTCATGACATATAAGATGCAATGTTCCTAACATGCATCTAACATTATGCAATATTCGCAGCGGATAATCTTTTTCTTTAGCAATACTATGCACCAACTAAATATATCCCAAATACTTGAAACATAATTCATACATAAAGGCATACTAAAAAGCCGTGATCACCACACTAGTCTAAAATGGTTGTGATCAAAAGAATACTTGAGATACAACTCCAAAAGTACAAGTATTAACCTAAGTTAAATACTATACCATCATCAACATCGCACCGTGGCCTAGTCGACCGTATTCAGTTGGTCAGATTCCAATTCTCCT
The DNA here is from genome assembly GCA_011037825.1 of Carya cathayensis. NCBI lineage: Eukaryota > Viridiplantae > Streptophyta > Magnoliopsida > Fagales > Juglandaceae > Carya > Carya cathayensis. The sequence continues at coordinate 153,782 of QGSO01000476.1, forward strand.
TTGGGTCCTGTAACAAGATCTACCATTCGGGGGGAATGGTAGTTGGGNCCCAAATTTCCTTTGTCGTAGCACAAGTCATTACTCTATTAAACTCATTACCATTAAGAGCATTATATAATAAATTCATAGCAATTAAATTCAAAGTATAAAGTCTATCGTCTTCACGATTAAACTCTTCTTCCTCCTTTTTGATCTTTACTCCATCAACCACTTTTGTTGGAATATAAGGTCCATTTACAATGCATTTCCAGATCTCTCGACCTTGAGCCTGAAGAAATATTCTCATTCTAACTTTCCAGAATGAGTAGTTGTCTCCACAAAAGAGTGAAGGCCGACTGCTAAATTGACCTTCACCAAATGAAGCTGCAATGTTAGCCATAAGATATTAACTCAAAAGATAGTTAATCTTATAACAGAGCTTTAGCTCTGATACCAATTGATGCCCAGATGTCTAAAACAAGAGGGGGGGTAAATTGATTTGTATTTAAAAAAATAACAATTATAAATCAAATAAACAATATAAAATATAAATATAAATAAATATAAAGAACAAGAGTAAGAGAGAAGCAAACTCAGTATGTTAATGACGTTCGGCCCCATTGTCTACGTCCTCACCTCAAGCTACCCCTTGAGTATCCCCGAATTCACTATTCAACCTCTTTCAGGTGGAGATAGAAACCTATTACACCTTTGAACAACACCGCTACAAAGGATCCGTGTAGAACACCCTCTAAACTTGCAATCACCTTACACGTGGTGATTCAATGATTCCCTGTGTAGAACACTTTCTGCACGCACAAGGTTTATACACACCCTTTCACTGATACAAGAATTGATAGTGGGTAGGTTATCAGAAAACACTCCTCAATGAGTGAAATAAGAATAATACAAGCACAAACTATATCTCTCAAAATGAACAATGGTTAAGGCTTAATGCTTAGAGAAGAGAGAATGAAAGCTTTGAATGAATGTTGTATGCTCTTGGTGTTGTAAATGTGAAGCTCTCAAAATGATCTATTTATAGGCATATGAGACTTCATATTCAAATTCAAAAAGATTCACATGTCAAAACATCATCATTCATTTTTCAAAAATTTCAAACCTAATCTTTTTACTTTTTGTATATGACAAAAGGAGCACACTTTGCTTTTCAAAAATTTCAAACCTAATCTTTTACTTTTTGCATATGACAAAAGGAGCACACTTTACTTTTCAAATTTTTCAAACAAAGACATCTTCCTTTTGCATAAGTCAAGAAAAGCATCAATCACTTTTGAAATTATTCAAATAAAACATGCACATGTGAAAGATGACAATCAATCATCTTTAATATTTTCAAAGTTCAAACCTTTAATCATGGCATGCACATGTGAAAGATGACAATCAATTATCTTTCAAAATATTCAAATTTAATTTTCAAAAATATTCATGCACATGTGGAAAATGTATTTTAATGCTTTATGATAAAAAATTAATTTTGAGCCTTAATCCTAATTTCGAATTTTAAGAGATTTATAACATTACTCTATGACTTTAATGTGAGTTTGTTTCCTTCTTGCTCATGCTTGGTTTCTTGATGTGCTTGACTCCATTGTGTAGATAACTTGAGCTTGAGACTCCTTTATTTTTTGAATTCATTTGTTATCATCAAAATTCATGTGTAAATATATAATTACACAAAATTTAAAATTTTAGGTTCAACAACTAACATACCAGTAAAATTCTTACACATTTTGTCAAGGACCTCACTGCAGTCAAAGATTCTAGGCCTGAACATGGAATTTCCCCCATAAATTTACAATGGATGACATTAACAATTTATTAATAAAAGAAAAAAATATTGAAAGTATAACAATTAAAATATCTAAAATTAGAATATAGAGAGCTATTTATATTTGGCAAAAGAAAATGGATTTTCTTTGTCTAGTTGAAGGTTTTTACCTTAATGGGTGTGGACTATGGTCTCTGGATTATTAACAGAGGCCCATTAGTAATCAGATTCACATCCAACTACAGCCTCCGGCCCTCCAGTTATCCCCTCCACCACAACTTCAGGAAAAAGAGAAAATCCACCTCCGCCAGAAGAGGATGAAGCAAGGACTTCTACTATGGAGGAATCCTTGCCAACACTCTATCTCCCTTCCCTCCATCCCTTTCCCAAACCTCGTGACCAAACGCCCCCTACTATCTATTTCCGCCAGCACCTCGCAGCTCCCGGCCAGGGAGAGAAGGCGGCTCAGGAACGAGAGGAGGGAGAGTAAAACCGCCACCAACTGGAGAGAACAAGTGGAGGAAAGGCTCATGAAGAAGCCCAAGAAGAGGTACGCCTCTTGGACCGAGGAGCTCAACCTCGATAACCTCGCTCAACTGGGTCCCCAATGGTGGGTGATTCGGGTCGCCCGGATCAGGGCGGAGGAGACGGCTGAACTCCTCGCTCGTTCACTGGCTAGGAACTTTCCCGACGTTGATTTCAAGGTAATTTGACGCTGAGCGCTCTGAATTACGATTGTCAATTTCTGGATTTCTATAATATGCATTTCTTTACATTTATTACTTCCTACGGGACCGAGTGTTTTTATATCCATGAACTAATTAGACTTTCTAGGAATTACTTTTGAATGAATGTTCCTCAACGGCGTAAACTGCCAATAAATAGTGTGAACTTCATGTGGAAAGAAACGGAATTTGTCTATAATTCATATAGTCTCCATTGCTATGATGCTGTATAAAGTGATCGATATGATTCGCAAGGAATTTGGTAAAATTCGAATGTGTCGCGAAATTGAGAAATATTTTGATGACAACTTGCTCTTATAGTTTTATGGTATGATCAATAGCATCCATATCCACTACCACAAAACCATAATAAACTCAACACGATGAAAGATTGACGAATTCTTTTTGCCTAACTTCTTGTTAACATCACGACAAGGAACTTATCAAAAAAAAAAACATCACGACAAGGTGCAGACCAAGTATCTTATACTTCAACTTTAGGCAGTTTGCAGTGTTACATGCAAAAATTTATTAACAATTTATTTGTTTGATGCTGTTTTTGTGGGGCACTAAGATAGCAAACAATGGATGCTGCGGAAATTAAGATTTTATAGTTTTTACAACCCTGCTGAGTTTGTTTACAGGTCTACGCTCCAGCTGTCCATCTGAAGAGAAAATTGAAGAATGGTTCCCTTTCAGTTAAACCAAAGGCCCTATTTCCTGGGTGTGTTTTTCTAAGATGTGTATTGAACAAAGAGCTACATGACTTCATACTAGAATTTGATGGAGTGGGAGGTTTTGTTGGTTCCAAAGTTGGAAATACGTGAGTATTTTTTTTTTTTTTTTGGTACTTGAACTATTTGTTGCTTCAAAATTCATATTGCCTAATCTAGAAAGTAGAATGGATGGGAAACACTCATGTGAAAGAAAATGCAGACATCGTCGCAAAAAGCCCGATGAAAAGAAGTCTGAAAGGACTAAGAAAGATTTTTTCTATTATTCCATTTAATTATCTGAATTAAGCCCTGTGTAGGTCTCATTTGGATCGCCAGCCCTCATTCATGGTGTACTTGCATGACATATTTGTGTAGATTTTGAATCCGTATTATGACTCAAACTTGACTTAACCTGAAAAGAAAGAATCCAAGGGACTTTGATACTTCTGATAGAGTTTCTTGTCAATTTATGATCTGGTATATAGGCTTATTCTCTAGCCAAAGGGGAGGAACATGTAAATTTTTGGGTTAAGTTTTCTGGTGTACTGGTCTTTGTGGGTCCTTAGATAGCCATCATCTCATGTCTGTTGGCCGCAAATCTTGGAACCATGTTTTATAGGTGTTCTCTTGGATTGGGAAGGTGTTTCATCTCATATCATCATTACAACTTTCTCAAATTTCCACACAAAATATAATAAACAATTTAACTTTTTCAAATTCCAATTCAATTTTTTCAAATCCCAAAACAATAATGATAATATTTTATTCAACTGTTATCTTTTATCTAAAACCATCTTTATCTCATCTCTGAATCCAAACTAGGCCGCATATTACCTTCATTATCTACTTTGATCTGTGTAATTAGAAGCTGTTCTTTAAATGCAGGAAAAGACAGATCAACAAACCAAGGCCAGTCCTTTCTGTTGACATGGAAGTGATCTTTAGACAGGCAAAAGAGGAACAAGAAAAAGCTGACCGAGCTTTTGAGGAAAGCCAGCAAGAAGGAAGCCTCAACTCAGGGATGCTCAGTCTTGACTCTCATTTAGATCCCAATGACAACACAAAATCTGTTATGGATTCCAAGCCCAAAAGGAGATCCAGAAAAGCTTCTGATCCTCTCATCGCAAACGGTTCATCTACAACAAAGGATTATAAGCTCCTTGTCCCAGGTTCAACTGTTCGAGTTGTATCTGGGACTTTTGCAGAATTTATTGGCAGCCTTAAAAAGTTGAATCGCAAAGCTGGAAAGGTGTGGCATTTTTTCTCACAGATAGTTGACATAAAGAGGTTTATGTCAGATAATTTGTGCCTGCATGCTGTATAAAAGGTCCTTAATGATCCAATTGATGCTTTACATGATACAAAAAAGTCCTTGTGACAACAATAGTTTCTCATTTCCTACTAATCTACATCAGAATTGAGGAATGATGTTTCTAGAAAATCTTCTTGATGCAGGCAACTGTGGGATTCATGCTATTTGGGAAGGAAAGCTTAGTAGATCTTGATGTTAATGACATTGTTGCAGAGGCTAACTGATGTAAATAATGTCACTCCTTTTGATCATCAATTTAGGGTGGGTTTCTCGATCTTGTGATATATACCACTTTTTCTGGATATTTCTTCATTTTTCTGTCTGGAGAATATTGTGCCCCCAGTATCATATGCGTGTTCAATATGAGGCATGCAGTATAAGCTATCATTGTTTATATATTGGGTTTAAATATTTCAACATATTGAGTTGCTTCTAGATTCTTGCTTCTCAAGATATTTGCATATCATGCCTCATCAGGTCAGTAATACAAATCATAAAAGTTTCTGTTTGAGGTCTAACACTTTTTGCAGAGTGTGGGCTTAATTAGATTTGAATAGTGAGTTGAGATGAGATGAGATGAAAGTTGAAAGTTGAAAGTTGAAAGTTGAAAGTTGAAAGTTGAATAAAATATTATTAGAATATTATTTTTAATATTATTTTTGTTTTGAAATTTGAAAAAGTTGAATTGTTTATTATATTTTGTTTGGAAGTTTGGGAAAGTTGTAATGATTAGATGAGATGAGATGAGTTGAGAGTCTTCTTGTATCCAAACAAGGCCGTAGTTTCCCTGGGAGTTATGTTAAAAAATGGGATGACCATCCATATAACTCGTGTCATATACATTTCTAAGTGCATATGCTGTCAAGTCATCTACCGGGGAATGCAGAGGTTGTCATGTTGCCTCACTTTTCGGCTCTATGCTCAAGCCAGACATTGAGCAAGGATGCAGATCCCAGGCCTGCTAGGCTACTACAGTAATAGATCCTAGACGTTGCAGCTGAGGAAATCATCAAGAATCATTTGGGCAAGGTGCAAAATGTTTCATTATTCTAGTATGGAATGAAAAAAGACCTCAACACTGTGCAGAGGTCTCAGGATCAAGTATCCTAGCAGTGGGAGATCTAGCATCTCAAGTGACTGGAAATAATTGGTCCTTTTTATCTTTTCTCACTTGCCCATTGTTGCAGCATTTGAAAGCTTGTACCTTAAGATTGACAACTTTTTGTTCTAGTTATTTTTTTATATAAGCTTGAAATAAGTATTTCCTGCATTCCTGCATGCAGTGACTCAATTCAAGAATACATTGAGTTATTCTCTCTCTAATTTCTGCATTTTCGTGCATGAAATGTTGGTTATATTCTCTACAGATACGTTGGTAGCATGAGCACTCAGTTTCCTTGCTTGTTGACAGGCTGCAGGGAGAATTTTTGTATACTTTTTAAGCTGAACAGTTGAAAGTCCTTGGGCCCACACGCGAGCTGTTTAGGCACAGTGGATTCAATCCACTCTTTTTTGTTCCTGCTTCGATGTTTTAAATCGGCAAAACTGCTCAGGGCCCCATGGGATGGATGGTCCTAACATGCTTCGCTTGTGCAAATCATCAGGGCACATCAAGCAATAAGTTTGCCAGCACAGTTTTTAAAAAGGCTTCTTTGAAGTAGACAGAACAATTCTTTTGTTTTCGGCACTGCAACGCAAGTGACACCTCCCCCAAAAAAATTTAAAAAAAAAAATGGAAAGACTGCCAGAATCAGGATTTTGGAGATCAAAAGCATAATGGTCCGGTCCACGAAGTTGTGGCAATGTTGTTTTCAGTTTCCAAAGGATGCTTTTGGTGTGGTGGCTGTGTCGGATTGGAAACAGCATATTCTGGATAAGGTCCACCTCACCCCTGCCTCAATAATTCGCATTGAGAGTAGATGGATAATCTTACTTTCCAGGCATGACATTTTTTATACTTGACTCTAAAGACTAATGACGATGGTGTACTTCCTTAACCATAAAGGCTTTGGGTCGAAGGCTATAGTTCAAAACAAAAGTTATAAAGAGAGTTGTTAAGACTTGGAGTTGGAGTTGGTGATAACACAGCTCAAAAGCTTAGTGGTCCATTCTTGAAATTTAATGCCTAAACTCGTGCTATTGTCACGAGTCTTGTCTTGTGGTTCTAAGACTTTCTCACTAAAAATGCATTAAAATTTTTGTATCTTATTTTCTAGGCAAGAGAGATCTGTCACCTAACAGTGGATTAAGACCTTCTATGACGTTCTATTCAAACATTGCTTTGCAATTCAGATAGACAGTCTGTAAATCTCACAGCATAAACTTAAGGCCAAAGTGCCAAATGTCAATGATAATGAGCTTCGTAAGTGCTTTTACTAACTTCATTATTCAAACATGCGACTTTACTTCAGTAAATGAGACAGACAGGGTTGTCATACCAAGACCACAGAAAGCACGCGCATATTAGTTTTTGGATGAAAGGAGTTTACTAAAGTAGGCACTGCCTGGTGGGTGCGCAAGTTAGAAAAATAAATGGTCCCAAGGAGTAGCTTTTCCCATTGCAAAGAATTTGAAAAGGGGAAGAACGAATGAGTGTGATAAAACTGCAAACTTGCGGCTTGTGTTTTACAGCTGTCCTTCGTTTAGTCATTCTCATCACGAGGATTTCGAGCTAAAAAAAGAGAGGCATTTATTCATGATATTTATGGAATAATTCTTATAAAAATTGAATTTAAGGAGTTTTTTTTTATTTTCTGAGTTTGATAAGCTTTTCAACTACGTACCTTTAATTCGGGTTTACACAGCTTTTTCGGCAATTTACAGAGGAAAGAAATGGTTATGGTAGAGAAATGTGAATACACAATTTACAGAGACTCCACTAGTGAATTTTTCAAAGCACGAGTGCAGAACTGCAAAATATCCCTCTTCATATTCCCCCAGTCAGGTACCACTCAGAGACAGTGAGTCAGATTTTGCAGAACCGAGTAACTGTATTTAATTTTCACAACCTCCGAGCCTACTACCACGCCCGTTATTCTTTACTTTCCTCCTCTGCTTTTCCGCTCTCGAACCCTAGAAAAATTCACCTCGGATGCAAATGGGTCCGCCCCACAAACCTTAGAAACCCACCAGTTCGCAGACAACCAGGATTCAGCAAAAACCCACTTCACCCATGGCCGCATTATCCATTCCCGGGCACCTCGCTGCCTTAAGTTTCTTCATTTTGTTCTTCGAATCATTGGCTATAGACCCAGATTCTTCTTTCTCATTCACACGGTTCGAGAATGATTCAATAATCGAGTCCAAAATCTCTCTGTATGGGGATGCAAAGGTTGTTGATGGCGGCTTTCAACTAACTGGTCCAGCGAGCTCGAGGGCTGGACGAGTTATGTACAAGAGCCCCATTAAACTTGTGGAAGGTAACTCCAGAAATCTAGTTTCTTTTTCGACATACTTCTCGTTCTCGATGTCTACGGGCAATGGCGATGATTTAGATTTCCTTATGGTTCCGAGTGGTTTCAACATCAGCGAGCTTGGCAATACTTCATCTGGGCTTTCTCTAGGATCTGGGAAGACTAAAATTAAGGTTGTTGCTGTCAAGTTTTATACGTTAAGGGATGATACTAATGGTTTGGTTAAGAGTCATGTAGGAATTGGTGTGGGTGGTTTTGTATCAGAGATATTTAGCAATGCGTCAGCTTATAATTTAAGTCGTAGTAGTGGAAAAGCCCATGCTTGGATAGATTACGAAGCGGGTTCAAAGCGAATAGAGGTTAGGTTGAGTGAAGATGGTCATTCGAGGCCCTCTGGTCCGTTGCTCTCGTACCGAATGGATTTGTCAAAAGTGTGCGAGGATGAGAAAGTGTTTGTAGGGTTTAGCTCGTCGAGCAGGAATTCTTCCAGTATATGTCTTCTGCATTCATGGACTTTCAAGCTTAGGCATGTTCCGAATTGGATGCATTCCGAGCCATTGGATCCCAAGGCATTTGCTAAAAGCACAAAAACTTTGGCAGCTCGAAAGAGTTGCGACTGTCTCTCAAGATTGCTGGCTATGATGATTTTCGGTGCTGCCTGCGGAGCATTGGCGGCATTCACTGTGTTGTATTTGTGGACAATTTTTGGGCATAGGCGTCCGGTGGTGCCGGAGGAGGAGTTTTCCATGCAGCCCATGGATTGCGACTGCAAGAAAGTCGGAGTAGTTGTAGAGAAAGCCATCAAAGATGGCAAGTAGGTGTTTGAGGTGTTCTGTTGGATGCCGTGTTGTAAATCACTATCTTTTGCTCTTGTAGCTTCACGTTTTGTAACATTCTTGTGATTTGGTTATCAATTGTCAAAATGTGCTTTTGGTAACATATTCTGCAATCTGGGTGAACACCAGAATCATTCTAGAAAACCATCCTCCGTTTCATGGCTCAAATATCCTTTTGCTGGTTTTTTAATCCTTTTTACTTTTAATGCCTTCTCACAGTTATTTAGAACCTGCTTGTGAAGCAATATGTATTTGCTTGCAAGCCTTTCAGCCGTCGTCAATAATGTTGCATGTTGAGATAAAAACAAAGTCTGTAGAAGATAAATATAAATCACACCATGAAGATGAAGATAAAAGCCTAGATAATAGGAAGAGTGATCATGATAAAAGTTTTGAATAATTGTTCTTATCTTTGTTCTTATCTCCTCTGTTTACACTTATCTATTTGTAACAATTTCCTCCATAAGTAATATACACGGCTCTGCAATATATTAGCAATCCAAGTTTTCTCAATACTCTTATATGGTATCAAGATCCAAAAGACCAACATTCTCCTTATGTCATCCTCCTCAGAAATGTTCCCCCCCCCCCCCCCCCCCCCAAGTCTTCCTCCAAAAATTGAACCCACCCTTACCACTCCTCACCATATCCAAGTCAAACTCACAAAAGACAACTATCTACAACAGAAAACAACTCACACTGTATCTTCGAGGACAAAATTTGTACCACTATGTCAATGGCCAACTCTCTCCACCTCCCACACACATCTCTTCTTCTTCCTACTCCACTCCTCTGCCAAACCCATCATATGATTCCTAGTTTACTCAAGATCAAATTATTTCAAGTACTCTTCTTTCTACTCCGTATGATTCAGTTCTAAATCAAGTTGTTGGTATAACCAATTCTCAAGACCTCTGGCTCACCCTAGAATGCATGTCTTCTACCACGTCCAATGCCTGTGTCATGCATACTCATTTTCAACTAGCCACACTAAAAAAAAGGTGGCCTCTCCAAGATTATTTCCAAAAGGCCAAAATTTTAGTCGTTGTTCTTACTGCCATTAGTCAGCCATTAAGTGACTCAGAAATCTCATCCTATATACTTGCTAGCCTCCCACCTGAATAGAGTCATTAGTCACTTCCATAACCACCAGATTAGAACTCGTGTCTGTGGATACCCTCTTTGGTTTTCTTCTCCAACATGAACTACAGCTCGAATAGCCCTCTCTCTCATCCAATATTGGCATCCCCTCTACCAACTTCACCAATCGCTCTTCCTCAACTCCAGGCTGTGGTCCTTGCAACTCCAAGGGCTTTTCATATCGTGGTGGGCGTTCTTGAGGATGGGGTCATGGTCGTTCTGGCCAACCCCAAGTCTTTGCATCTCAGTCCGCACATGGTCCCTCCATCAGGCCTTACTGCCAAATCTGCCACAAAGTCAATCATATGGTGCCATCATGCTAGTTTTGCTTCAACCAAAATTTTGAACCTTCCAGTGCATCACCCTCGCATGCTTACATATCCACAAAGGCGCCTTCACAAAATAATGAGTGGTACCCAGACAGTACTGGTGCTACAAATCATATCACCTCTGATTTAGAAAACTTGCACCTAAATGTCAAGTAGTATACTTGCCCAAATTAAGTTCAAGTTGGTCAAGGTCAAGGTCAAGGTTTGCAAATTCATCATACCGGTTCCTCTACTTTATTCTCTTCCTCTAAAACTTTCTTTCTTCATAATATTCTTCATGTCCCTACCATTTGTAAAAATCTTCTATCTGTCTATCAATTCACTAAAGACAATAATGTCTTTTTTGAATTTCATCCTTTTTTATTATTATTATTGTCAAGGATCTATCCTAGGGAGCCACCCTTCTCAAAGGCAAGAGTAGCCATGGTCTATATCCCCTCACCAAGCTTTCCTCCAATCTTTGGCGTCCTTCAGCATGTCTTGGTGAATGTGTGCCCCCTCAGTCATTGGCATTCCTAGTTGGGTCATCGTGCTCTTCAGATTTCTAGACAAGTCGTCTCCAAATTTAACCTCGCCACTGTTTCTAATAAGCCTGTTTGTTTGTAATGCTTGCCTATTAGGCAAGAGTCATTGTCTTTCTTTTATATCCTCTCCATCAATCTCTATAGGACCATTGGACCTAATTTTCACTGATGTATGGGGTCCTACATCTCAATTGTTTGTCAATGGAAACAAATATTATATTTTCTTTATTGATGATTTCTCAAAATTTATCTAGCTCTTTCCTATGTCTTCAAAATCTGATACCTTTTAACATCTTTGTATAATTTAGTGCTCAAGTTGAACGTCATTTCAATTGTAAAATTAAATGCGTTCAATCAGATTGGGGCGGTGAATTTCGCAAACTTCATAACTTATTTCAACAACTTGGTATCTCCCATTGTCTTACTTGCCCCCATACCCATCACCAAAATGGCTCAGTTGAACGTAAACACTACCATATAGTCAAAACAGGTCTCACCCTCCTTGCTCATGCCTCAATTCTCCACAACTATTGGGACGACGCCTTCCTCACAGCCTCTTACTTGATAAATTGGCTTCCCTCTCCTATCACCAACCACAAAAGTCCTCTTGAATTACTCTTCCATCAACAACCTGACTACAAGTTCTTAAAATATTTGGTTGTGCATGATGGCCTCACCTCCGCCCATATAATTCTCACAAACGTGATTTTCGATCTACTCCCTATGTATTTCTTAGCTATAGTCTTCATCATAAAGGGTATTAGTGTCTTGATATCTCCTCTAGGCACATATATATTGCTCGATATGTTGTCTTCTGTGAAAATCAATTTCCTTTCCTATCTCGTATAACAACTACTCTACACACCTTTGCTCCTACCCGAGTCATCCTACCATATACTCTTACTCTGATTCCCACTTCACGTAATGATCATCAATCAGGTCCCACTAGCCCTCCTCACCTCCCACCTATTTCACCTACAAGACTTCCATCTTTGTCCCTTCAATCTACCACATCGCTCGTCCAACACTCCACTAGCATAATCCCATCACATGTGAACCAACCAATGACCTCTCCCAACCCGCCCCCCGGCGGGAGCTCTCATTTCCCCACTATGTCCTGTCTTGAGGAACCTACCCCATGCAGCTCAGTTTCCAGAATTGAGTCAAGCCATGAACGAAGAGTTTACTGCTTTACTAAACAATAGCAATTGATCACTTGTTCCCCCCAAGCCCAACGTGAACCTCGTAGACTGTAAATGGCTATTTAGCATTAAAATGAAGGTTGATGGTTCCATTCAACGCTATAAGGCTCACTTGGTTGCAAAAGGATTTCACTAATAGGGTATTGATTTTGATGAGACTTTCAGTCTTGTAGTAAAGCCTGTTACCATACGTAATGTTCTCTCTCTTGCTGTTACCTCAGGATGGGTCATTCATCAACTTGACGTTAAAAATGCATTCTTGCATGGAAATTTGGATGAAGATGTTTATATGGTTCAACCGCCGGGTTTTATGCATCCCTCATTTCCAACACATTTGTCACCTTCAAAAAGCTCTCTACGGCGTCAAACAAGCACCACGTGAGTTGTACTCAGGTTAAGTTCTCGGTACACTGATCTTGGTTTTTAGGGATCTAGGCCTGACACCTCTTTATTTATTTATCAACATGATTTGGACCTTATTATTATTCTTCTCTACATCAACAATATTATTGTCACTAGACCTGATTCTCAATGCATCTTTCAAGTCTTAGAAAAATTACAAAGTGACTTTGTGATTTGAGTAAAGGATGTGATAGAGGTAACTAGAGATGGGATTATGATGGTGATTGTGGCAATAAGGTTTTAAGGGATTCAATACAAATGGTGGGTAAATACATAGTTGCAGTTATCAATCTCATTAAGCTCATATCACATTCACCCCTAATTGTTCTCCTCTTCTTATTTTTGCTTTCAATTTTGATCGATTCAATATTAGGATAACTAATGTTGGACTAATGTTTTTTTTTTTGTAATGTCGATCTAAAAACTCAGTCGAAATAGCGTGATGGACAAAGAGAAAGATAAAAGGCCACCCAGGCCTTCTACACCAATTCCACCGACTCAGGGATGATACATTGGTCATTCAAAAAAGGAAAGTGTCTTGATTCTAACTAGTTAATGTATTTTTATTTGTGTATTGCAGGTCTCTCTTTGTCCAAGAAATGCTTACTACCCACCATTTATGATGCATCCAAATGCATATCCAAATTCATATATATACGCATAGAGTAGCCAGGTACATTTGAATCTAAACTTTCAATTTTTTTCCTTAAGTTTATTGTTACCCGTTTTAACACCGTGCCTGATTGTGGCCCCCACCAATGCATGCGTTGTTATCATTCTAACACCTTACGTTGTTACACTGTCACACAACCCACACCATCAGGCAATGGGTAGGTGCTCTAGGAAGACTGTGATGTATTTTGAGATAGTTTGGGAGACTGTGATGTCGAGTAATGTAGTTTGGGTATTGTGACGTATTTTTATGGATTTTGGAAGACTGTGATGTATTTTTATGTAGTTTGGGTGTTGTGATGTATTTTTATGGATTTGGAAGACTGTTATGTATTTTGATGTAGTTTGGGTATTATGATATATTTTTATGGATGTTGATACAAAACACAACTTGCAGAATATCGATCAAAGATTGTGTGCATGATTTCCAACATAGGGCTTAACATTAATACAAATAGTACTTTTAATATACTCTAATCCGAACCATCTATCTACAATTAACTTCTTCAAAAACATTTATAGTCCAAGCCAGCCAAAAATTATTACAATTGATAACACCCAATAAATACACAATAATATCCATGCATATCTATTATGTACGACCTGCTTTTCAATTTTCTCCTCTTACTTGTAAAGGACATTCTCTCTCTCAATTAGTTTATCATTCGTTTTCTGAACTTCATACTCGCGCAATAATAAATCGTCCTCCCTTTTTCGAACTGCATTCTCTCTTGTGCGAGTTTTCTCCTCTACCAATTGAAGTATATCTGTCTATATAAAGAATTGGCACCTTACTTCTCCCTGCATACAAATTTTCAATTTGAAAAATGTTAAATTTGACAAGTTAAAAAGCAATACGAAATTAAGATAAAAAAAAATATGCTTTACCGCAAATTTTATTTCATGATTTTTGTTAGTTTGGGAGGTCTTTAATGGGGCTTTCAGGCCACACCAACAGGTTGGTGCTTCTATTTGCAACTCATTAACAAAACATGATGATTGACTCGATACCATAGGTGATCTAAATGAAACAGTGAGCATATTCAAATGCATTGTCATTGAAAACAAATTCCATGCAAAAAAATAGCATTGATTGTAAAGGTAATATTACTATATTAGCAACAGCAAACTCAATAATGCATGATATATGGGCATTGTACATTTTGAATAGAGGTGTAACCGGTCTGATTTTGGACAAAATATAGGACCGAACCGGTAGGCACCGGTTTTACATTTTTAAAACCGATTACGCACCGGTTACCCTCCTAAACCGGTACTCCGATTTAGTCCAGTTTTCCAGTTTTAATAAAATACAGATTTATCATCAAAAATCTATTTATAAAAATAAAAATTAAAAAAAAACTGCTATGTCAAAAAATTCTGCTATAAAAAAAATTGCTATATAAAAAAATTGTTATGTAAAAAAAATCTACTATGTAAAAAAATTATGCTATTAGTATAGATTTATATAAATTATATGCTAATATATATAATTTATATTTATCTACTAATGTCTTATGTACTTATAAAAAAAATATAAAGAGTTTTAAGTGTATAAAACCATCAAAATTTAGTAATATTATTTGAGTGACTTTTTTTTTTTGGTTCTTACATCTTATGAATCTATGATAAAATGTTATTAATAAATAATATATATTTATAATATTATATATTTAAAGCATATGATCAATTAAATTTTCATATTTAAGATTAAAATTTTATTTTATAAATTATAATAACATTATCTTATATATAATTATAATTTATATTATTATATATTATATATAAAAATTATATATAATATAAAATATATAATATATAACATTAAATAAATAAAAATATATTGAATAGTACCGGTCTGGGCCGGGCCGGTCCGGTCTAAAAATGACCGGAACCGAAACCGGTCCGGTTTCGGCCGGTTTTTCATTTTATGAAACTGGTCCTGGACCGGACCGGTCCAAAACTGGCACAACTAATCCGGTTTTCCGGTTTTGGACCTGTTTTCCAGTTTACCGGTTAAAATTTACACCCTAATTTTGAAGGTATATCTGAAGTACATATGGAAGGGATTTGAAAACATGTAAAGGTAATGCTAAGGTCTAAAGCTTGATTCAAGTGCTAAACTGGATAGGTGCATAGCTAAAGCAAACTTACCCTGTCAAAAGAACAACAGCCATCCTATCTATCAAGAATAAATCTAGCAACTTCACATGATGCTTATCTATCAAGCATAAATCTAGCAACTTCACTTTTTGCCAAACCCAACACTTCAACAACCACTTAATGATGGAAAAATCAACACTTCAATAACCACCAAATAATGGTAATCAAACAAGATCTTTATAAAATTCCATCATGATATTTTAAGCTATAACCGAGTTCTTTTCATCAGAAAACTTAAATATCCATGATATCCATAAACGTTGCAGGGGGCAATTTTGTGTTTGAATGAGAGAGAGATTAGCTTACCACCATGGAGTGGAAGACACACACCAATGGGCACAACATAGCCCTCGAAGACGAGAGAAATGGCATGGGGTTTTGCGTTTAGAGTTTTAATGATGCTCAAAGAAAAAGGAAAAGAATCAACGTGGGGAAATACTTTAGTTTTCTGCGCTTCAAAGGACTCGAAATGCAACCAAATGGGGATTTCTCCAATAAGGGCTGCTTCATGAAGTGAAGAAAGGGGGGTTATTCTCAGATCTTGAGTTCTTCAACAGGGTACACACAGGGATTTTGGAGAGGGGGAGGGGGGAGGGATTCTCAGATGGAGGGGGGGAGAAGGAATGAGGAAGAGGGCAAAGATGGAAAGTTGGGGAAATCATAGAAGAAAGGGGGCTCGACCGTTTACTTAAACCTGGTTTGCCACATCAGCTAGTATGTGGAGTTGGAGGGTAGACCGACTTTGGAGTAGATTTTCTCCTATAAGTAATATACACGGCTCTGCAATATATATGGAGATTTTTGTCAAGTTTTGTCAATACTCATATATTGAGATTTTTACAATCTGAAACAACTTTGTTGTCAATATTCTTTTGTATGGTTTGGCATAGCAATTTGGGGGGAATTAAATGGCTACCAAGAGGAGCCACCTGCTGCACATAAAGAACTAGGTCGCTAGGATAGAATTCAATGACTGCCTCATAATGAATTGGAGATGAAATAATAAAATGCGATAATTGATCCAGATAAGCAGCATCAATATATATAGATAAAGAAACTTCAAGTCTTCACCTAAGAATATTATATGAACGCACATGCTCTCCTCGAGTGCAAAGTTACAGAAAAACAAAAAACCAGGAAAACACTTAAGATTGACATTAATATGAGGCCTAAAGCTACCCGGAATAACCCCACTTTTTTGACAGAGACTGGCAACCGAGAGTTGCGGCTTGTTGCAGATATATCACTCACAACATCACACTTCATTAGCTTCTTCTTCCTCGTATTCCTCCTCGTACTCATCCTCATCGGCCGTGGCATCTTGGTACTGCTGATACTCAGAGACCAGGTCGTTCATGTTGCTTTCGGCTTCAGTGAACTCCATCTCGTCCATACCTTCCCCTGTGTACCAGTGCAAGAAGGCCTTTCTCCTGAACATGGCCGTAAACTGCTCACTCACACGGCGGAACATTTCCTGGATAGAAGTAGAGTTCCCAATGAAAGTCGATGCCATTTTCAACCCTGTTGGTGGGATATCACAGACAGTGGACTTGACATTGTTCGGAATCCATTCCACGAAGTAAGAGGAATTCTTGTTCTGAACATTAATCATCTGCTCATCGACTTCCTTGGTGCTCATTTTCCCCCGGAACATAGCCGAGGCCGTGAGATAGCGACCGTGTCGTGGGTCTGCTGCGCACATCATGTTCTTCGCATCCCACATTTGCTGAGTGAGCTCTGGTACAGTCAGGGCTCTGTACTGCTGGGAACCGCGGGAGGTCAAGGGAGCGAAACCCACCATGAAAAAGTGGAGCCTAGGGAAGGGGATTAGATTAACGGCGAGCTTTCTAAGGTCGGAGTTCAGCTGGCCAGGGAATCTCAAACAGCATGTAACCCCAGACATGGTTGCAGAGATCAGATGGTTCAGATCTCCGACTGAAATCAACAATAAGGATAATCAGTAACACAAAAACACAGATCGTGCACAAAAAACCCAAATACGGGGGAAAGGAAATTAACTTACAGCTTGGGGTTGTGAGCTTGAGGGTCCGGAAGCAGATGTCGTAAAGAGCCTCGTTATCAAGAACCATGCACTCATCTGCATTTTCAACGAGCTGGTGGACGGACAAGGTTGCGTTGTAAGGCTCAACGACGGTGTCGGAGACCTTTGGGGAGGGGAAAACAGAGAAAGTGAGCATCATTCGGTCTGGGTATTCCTCTCTGATCTTGGAAATCAAAAGGGTACCCATACCAGATCCAGTTCCTCCTCCTAGAGAATGGCACACCTGAAATCCTGCAGCACCAAAACAGCACCAATATAAGCATTAAAACTGAAATCGATGGAATAGAAAGATTCAGAAGAGTTGGAAAGAACAAACCTTGCAAGCAATCGCAGTTCTCAGCCTCTTTACGGACCACATCGAGCACAGAATCGATGAGCTCCGCGCCCTCGGTGTAATGCCCTTTAGCCCAGTTGTTCCCGGCGCCAGATTGACCGAAAACGAAATTGTCCGGACGGAAGATCTGACCGTAGGGACCGGTCCTAACGCTGTCCATGGTACCAGGCTCAAGATCCATGAGAACAGCGCGAGGCACATACCTCCCACAACTCGCCTCATTGTAGTACACGTTAATCCTTTCGAGCTGAAGATCAGACTCACCCTGGTACCTCCCAGTTGGATCTATGCCGTGCTCGGCGCACACAACTTCCCAGAACTTGGCACCGATCTGGTTCCCACATTGGCCACCTTGGATGTGAAGGATCTCACGCATTTTCGCTTGGTGATAATCCAAAAGGAAGAAAAAGCAGAGAGAGTTTTGTGAGTGAAGAAAATACGAGAGAGAAAAAATGTTAAAAATGAATGGAAATGTGGGGACGGGAGTGGGTGTCTCTTTCTTTATAGAAAGTTGCAGTCTTTAACGTTACAGACAAAAATATATAATGAATGTTTATTTATTTTTTACCTGGGGGTTTGAAAGAGAAGCGGGAGGGAAGGAGGGGTTTTGGTTTGAATTTAGTGAATCTGAGTTGGGATTCCAAAAGTAACGGTCGTATTGAGCTATCTTCAGAGTTACCTTTTTATTTTTTGAAACTTTTCGAAATATAGGAAAGAACACCACCTAGATGAGATGGGCACCAACGAAGCTTCCTTTAATGGGGTTTTCTGGGTCTTAAATTTGGGCAATCTGGATTAATCGAACAGATTTGAAAAATGATATTTAAAATCAGCAAAAACGAATGGACCAGAGCTTGCCACGTCTATGATCCCTGTCTACCTTTAATCTTCATTTGAAAGAAATTAAAGAAAGTTACCGTTCAGGTCTTTGCCAAAACAGCAAAAATTAACGGATCCAAACTTGCCACATCTATTATCCCTCTTTATATTTATTCATGTTTCGAAATAAAGGAAAAAAAAAATAGAAAATTTCTATTTATAATCCTTACAACTCATATTAAATATAATTATTTAGTTCTCTTACAAAATATGTAGTATATAAAATGATGAGTAAAAATAAGAAACCATTTTTCTAATATAGGAAAGACCACGTAGATGAGATGGGCACCAACGTAGCTTGAACCTTGCACATTGCTTGAATTTTCATGAATAGTCATTGATATATCTATACATATAAAATTATAAATTACATTAATATGTTTTTAAATACTAAAAGTTCAATTTTTGAAATTTAATAGATAAACTTTAAATATATAAGACAAAATTCTGGACAAATTCAAGCTCGTTTGACTAATAAATAAATTTCGCTTGATTTTAAATAAAAGTTTAATGAATGTCTCAACCACTCAATTTTAACTCGTCTTGTTCATGCTAAGAAAAGTGACAGGTGGTCACTTTTTCTTTTTTTTTAATCTTTTCACTTTTTTTTCTAGATTTAAATATTAAAAAAAAAACATATCAATATATTTAAAATCACTTTAATTACTAAATACAGAAAAAAAATTGACAAGTGGTTACTTTGAGTGGTCAAGGGACCTTCAAAATACATGATTAGGACTAGATTCGGTAAGTCTTCTGCGTCTGTAGCCCTATATTTCTTCCTAATCCTATGGTTCAAAAGAATTCATTCTGGGCGCAATCTGTCAAAAGAGCGAAAGCATGCCTTAGTCTGGTCTGAAAAGTTAAGTGCGTCTTCGGTTCGGATAGACTGAAGAAAGTACACCCCTTATAAGTAGTGAAGAAAGAAAGCTTAGGAGAGCTCCCAGAGTCCCAGTCAATGAAGGAGGTAAGGCTCGGGATCCCCTCATAGGCTGAGGCGGGGAGGAGAGGAACTTTATTCTATAAATCAAATCTTCAAGGCTGATTGCGTCTTCTCTCTAGTCTTTTCTTTCTATCATCCCGTCTATCTAGCTGAGTACGCCTGTGACGCCCCCAAATTCCGCTTAGGATTGAACGAACATTTGAAGCGTCGAGACATGCAACACAAGGTTACCTGCCCCCGTTCATGACATATAAGATGCAATGTTCCTAACATGCATCTAGCATTATGCAATATTCGCAGCGGATTATTTTTTTTTTTCTTTAGCAATACTATGCACCAAACTAAAAATATCCCAAATACTTGAAACATATTTCATACATAAAAACATACTAAAAAGCCGTGATCACTACACTAGTCCAAAATGGTTGTGATCAAAAGAATACTTGAGATACAACTCCAAAAGTACAAGCATTAACCTAAGTTAAATACTATACCATCATCAACATCGCACCGTAGCCTAGATGACCGTATTCAGATGGTCAGATTCCAATTCTTCTTTGGGTCCTGTAACAAGATCTACCATTCGGGGGGAATGGTAGTTGGGACTACCACAGTGAGATTTGATTACAAATCTCAGTAAGTTAACATAAAACTCACACACAGGTTAAAGATGCATGCATGGCAGTAAAAGCATAAATGCATAAGTAAAGTCGTACATAAGCATAGCATAACTTGACATATAACATGACATAACCAGAACTTAAACGTGAACTGAACTTGACTTAACATGACATGAACTTGAGTTTAAAACATAACATGGACTTGAAATGTAGCATGAACGTAAACATGCATAACATAAATATGAACTTGAAAATAACATAAACTTGAACATATCATGACATAAACGTGAACTTGAGACATACTGTAAACGTGAACTTAACATGATGTGAACATGAACTTGGAACATAACTTGATCATGAACATAACATGTACGTGTACATAACAAAACATGAACTTGATCTGAAACTTGACTTATCATGCACTTGATCTGAAACTTGACTTAATACGTACTCCACAGTTGTTGTGGCCCCACGTATTCTACGTGTCACAATTGCTGTGTCTCACGTAGTGTATGCTCCACAGTTGTTGTGGCCCCATACTTCATGCTCCACAGTTGTTGTGGCCCCATGAATACACGTAACATAAAATATAATACGTACTCCACAGTTGTTGTGGCCCCACGTATACACGTAACATAAAATATAATACGTACTCCACAGTTGTTGTGGCCCCACGTATACACGTAACATAAAATATAATACGTACTCCACAGTTGTTGTGGCCCCACGTATACACGTAACATAAAATATAATACGTACTCCACAGTTGTTGTGGCCCCACGTATACACGTAACATAAAATATAATACGTACTCCACAGTTGTTGTGGCCCCACGTATACACGTAACATAAAATATAATACGTACTCCACAGTTGTTGTGGCCCCACGTATACACGTAACATAAAATATAATACGTACTCCACAGTTGTTGTGGCCCCACGTATACACGTAACATAAAATATAATACGTACTCCACAGTTGTTGTGGCCCCACGTATACACGTAACATAAAATATAATACGTACTCCACAGTTGTTGTGGCCCCACGTATACACGTAACATAAAAAATAATACGTACTCCACAGTTGTTGTGGCCCCACGTATACACGTAACATAAAAATATAATACGTACTCCACAGTTGTTGTGGCCCCACGTATATACGTAACATTAAATATAATACGTACTCCACAGTTGTTGTGGCCCCACGTATTCACGTAACATAAAATATAATACGTACTCCACAGTTGTTGTGGCCCCACGTATTATACGTAACATAACATGTCTTATCTTTCTTAATGCATGAGATATTAATTAATATCATATACTTTTCTAACATGGCGTATACTTGTAAATGGCACAATATGATTTAATCATAACATTTCATGGCATACTTAACATGGCATACTTATAACATACATCATTGTATGACAGAAAAGATTATGTAACAGATAATTATTCATGAGAGATTAAATCATACGTAGCAGATAAACATGTAATGACATAGCATGACATGGCATATACGATAACATACATACATAAATTGTAGTTCTCTTACCCATCACACATACACAATAAACTGATAGTAAGTTAGAGGCTAACTTACCTCGATCGTCGCGTTCTATGAGAATAGAGCGCGAGACACGAGGAACTGCACAACAGCTGGAAGAGGAACACTCAAGTCCTTAAGATTTTCACTTCTGAACTCAATTGCCATATTGTAAGCACTTGCAACACCACGGCCAACTTGAGGTTTCACTATACTCGGAAGAGATAAATTGACTTCAGAAAGCCTTTGCACTAAAACAAGTTCATTAAAATTATCAATAACAACCAAACAAACAACTCATTTCTCAATCCATATACTCTTAGCCATAGTCAACCACAAGATGACACCAGTCATCCCGGACTATAATCCATATCATCACTGCTTCGGGACACTGTCATACAGTTTCCCAACATTACACCATACGCTCCACACTTCTCTGCTACGCCATCCAACCCTTCGTGACACGCCATCCGGTGTATCACGACTTAGTACAGAGTACACTCACGTGAACTCTCTTCCATTCACACTACAAAACCCATCACTGCGATACACGTCTCACGGTGCATCGCTACGCGACACGGAGTACGCGCTACGCGTACTTCCTTCGCTACAACACTCATCAACACGATGCACATCACACGATGCATCGCCATACCACACGGAGTACACTACATGCGTACTCCCTTCCTTCTACGACCCACATCACTACAGCGCACGTCGCGCGGCGCGTCGCTGCATTACACAGAATACGCTACACGCGTATTCTCTTCACACAACCCGCCGTATCACATCTACGGCATCCATCTCACGCCTATACTTCACAGCACAGTCCACAAAACTACAAAATCAAGCCTAACACTTCACAACCACACTTCGTTTCACAACTACGCAGCGAACTCCACAAACACTAACTACACAGTCTACAGCCAACCAAATCAACTATGTTAAACATAAATAACTAAAGATAGAGGGTTATACCATCGACGGGATAACCCGTGCGTCGCTCGCTGCTCGTCACGAACATGCGTCGGAGGAGCATACGTGGCGGTACGGTGTCTGTCCACCACATAAAGTGGTAGTTTGGGCTTGAGAAAGGCTAGGCGTGGTCTTGGAAGACTCACGGTCGCCTTGTGATGGTCAAAGGTGGCGGAGCACGGCGGCATCACGCCGTGAACAGTAACTCCGAACGGTGAGCGGAGGAGACGCGAGGTAGCGAAAAGCCATAGAACTTCATGGAAAGCTAGGGAAAGGTAGAGGAACATGTGGTGGAGCTGTGGTGGCGAGGTGGTGGTCGGACGGTGGCTAACGGCGGCAGATCGGCCGTTTGAAACCATTTTTGGCCTTGGAGAGTGCGGGAGAGTGTGAGCTCTACGAAGCTCCGTTGGCCATGAAATTTCTTGGAGAGGTTCATGAGGATGAGAGGAACAAGATGGTGGTGGTGAAACACCACGGGTGGCCGTGTACGGCGGCGCACGGTGGTGCAACCGAACGGGTGTTTTGAGAAACCCATATGAGAAAAAGTGAGAGTTTGGGAAAAAGAAAGACATGGGGAGGAAGCCCTTGATGTGGTGAATCCAATGGTGGTGCTTGGTGGCTGATTTGGCCGTGTATGGTGGTCCAAAATGGTGAAAAGCCTTAAAAACCCATTTGTTTGGAGGCGAGAGTGGCGGCTAACCGTGGCTCGGATGGAGGTGAAACTTGGAGGGGATGTTCACCGGTGAGAGGGGAAGAAATCTGGGTGGGTGGTGTAGTCCACGCCGCCGGCGAGCGGCGGTTCTGGGCGGAGAAAGAA
The DNA here is from genome assembly GCA_011037825.1 of Carya cathayensis. NCBI lineage: Eukaryota > Viridiplantae > Streptophyta > Magnoliopsida > Fagales > Juglandaceae > Carya > Carya cathayensis. The sequence continues at coordinate 177,163 of QGSO01000476.1, forward strand.
ATCGGCAACAGGGGAGAAAACAGGGCAGGGGCAGCAACTTCCGGGGGCTCTCGGCGACTAACGGCTGGTCCGATGGCTCTGAAAATTGGTGTGTATGAACTATGGTGAAAGGGGAAGAGAATGGCGGGGGTGGTGTACGACACCTCCACCGGACGGCGGAGAAACGGGCGGTCAAAGGGGCGGCGACGGTAATGAGACAAGAAGGAAGAGCACGGGAAGAGAGAGAGAATTGGTGGCCGGCGTTGCACACCTCCGGTGCAGATGTGTTCGCCGGTGAGGGAGGGACATGCCGGAGGTGGAGGTGAGGCACGGCGGCCGGAGGTGGCGCCGGTAGGAAGCTAGAACCGATCAGCTATGGTGGAAGGGTGTAAGTCGACCATGGAGAGAAGGAGAGGAAAGAGAAGAAAAAAAAAGAAAAAAGGAAAAATGAAGGAAAAAGGGTAGGAGCCTAGGTAATAAACTTCAATCCTACGTTTTGGGATCCTCAAATAATTCAACGGTGAATTAAAACACTGATTAAAAACGCGTAAATGTTTTATTTTAAATAAAACACTTTAAATAAAACACCACGATGAATTAAGGTAGAATATTATTTTATAAACTAAAATTTATAAAATAATATTTCCTCATCATTATATAAAATGATAAAGTACCGTTAATTAATCGAAGATGATAAAACCAATTAATTTAAATAAGAGTTTTCAACGTAAAATTAAACATCTTAATATCTTAAAACAACTAAAATATTTAATCTAAGTAATTATCCACAATTATAATATTTTCAGAGCTCATTAAATTATTATAATTGTGCTACTTTAAAAACAAGCTTATCTAATACTTTGAAATTCGATGGATAAGATCCGGGAAAACGCCATCGAGGTACAACGCTTAGGATAAAACTGTTCATGATTTTACAGCTGTCGGTGAAGAACAAATTACGTGATTTACGGAAAAGATAATCTATATGCGTGATTCTAGATGAGGGTAAAGACGAGAGAGATGTGATTGCTGTCGGGAAAAAATCCAAAACTGATTATTTTAGCGGGCTGTTACAACGCCCCCCCATACAGACATAGAGAGCTTTCTAGTTAAGAATGAGTGCTTCTATCGGCTTTTCTGAATTCCGTTTATAGACTCTCTTTGACTGTTTATTAAGTGGAGGTGGCAGACAAACTTTTCCCATTACTTTTTTTTTTTTGGAAATAGATTTCAATTCAATTCATGAATGAAAGAAATTACATCTGTGACCAATAAATTCAAATACAAGTCCTGATTACAAGTCAACTACTCATCAGTTATATGCTCCCTCGTACACAACTTTTATTATGCCAGACATTGTCTAAAAACTTCAAAAAACTCTCTAAAGACACAGCCTTTATGAGATGCGAGACTTTGTAAAAAACAAAGATGTTCATCTTGACTTTTCTACGAGAAACCAACTCATACCACCCCCACCCTCCAAAAGAGAAGGAAGACTTTTCACCATCATCCTTCAAAAAGGATAGGGACTAAACTACCCTTCTCCTCCAAAAGAGGAAAGGGAATTGCCCATATCAAATTATTCTAAAAAAACCCTAACAGACAAAAACCAAAACAGAAATAACAACTAGAAACACTGACAGCCCACGCCGAAGGCCCTTCCACTGTCTGCACCACTTTGTCCCCCACTAACCCTACTATCCGAAACTGCCCCAGCCCGCCCTACGTCCTGCCACATCCTTCAACCTGCAAGCAAGCAAAGTACATCTCTAGGGTGTAACAAACGATCTATCCTCAGGGTGCAAACGGACAAGCAAGCAAGCAACAGAAAACACCATCACCGTAACTTCTATTACAGACTAAACACCTTCACCGAACAAGAAAGACACCAAGAAAGAAGAAAAAAAGAGACTAAAAAACAAACAAAAGGCCTCACCGTCTCCTTAACCCATAAAACAGACTAAAAGAAGACACTGTAAACCAAACATAACAGAAACTAAAGAGAAAAACAGACTGAAAACAGAGAAATCATCGTCACCGATCCCCTTCTCCGACCACCATCCATGGAGAAAATCGCCTTGAGCTACGGCCGGGCTCCACCCCAGAAAAGGCGCCTTATCCCCCATGCATGTTGGCATGCAAACCGCAAACCTCCTCTGTTTTCCATGAATAAAACAGAGTCCCTTAACCTTGCCGGCAAACATTCCCAACCTGCACACAAAAACTTCGCCTCTGAGAGCAAGCCACACTACCGCACTTCCGAAGTAAATCCTCCAAAACCATCCTCTCAGCAGACCATTCTTTCGACAACTCTCAAGCATACATGTCTCCATTTAAAACGTTTGAAAGCTAAAATCGAAAGAACGATCAGGGAGACAGGACTGGGTTGCCGAAAACCATAGCCGTACGAAACCAAGATCCTCCATCGCCGTCGTGTAAAATCTCCCCGCTCAGCTGCGTGAAAAAGGTGGTTAAGGACTCAGGAACCAGGCCTGGTAATGGCCAATCAACCCATCAAAGACACGGCCAACAGCTTTATTACCAAAATGAAAACAAAAACCAACACAACAAAAACCACCCTAGAACTAACTATAAACGAGAGAGAAGGGAGGGAGGAAGGAGCCGAGGCTCCCACCCCCCTCTAGTGGTTTCCTTGATATTGTTTTCTAGAGAGAATGAAGAGTCTCTCTCACTAGGTTTCTAAAAATAAAAAATAAAAATAAATAAATAAAATGTCTAGCTTTTCCCATTACCTAATTTCACCAAACGGTCTTCTTTTACTTTTTCAGATTTATTTTTTTTATTTATCTCAAAAAACTTTTTTTTTTTTTTAATATGGACGACATTTGTGCATTTATGAAAGTAAATATCATTTCCCGTTATGAAATATAAAGCCAGTTATCATGATCCAATGCACTTTTATGAGATTAAAAACGGAAACAAGGTGATTGCAATTGAGAACAGACAAAACATACAGTCCGAAAGACATCATCAACGACGACCAATGCATCAGAAACGTAAGAGCGGCATCAACCATTTGCCACTGATGTCAAGTTCACGTGGCAACTTCACCTTTACCTTCACTATTGACACTTGGAAATTGCTTCAGTCTCCCCTAAATTACCATGTGATGTAATGCTCAACGCAGAGAATATTAACCCAGAAACTGCACATAATGCAGCTAATTCATCTTTCAAGGTTGCACCAAAATCAGATTATTAAGTAACGGGGTCGATATAAAAGTAGTTGGTCATAATTGAGCAACACAGATACCATTCACAGCCTATGGATTAAATCATCTACATACTATGAAATCTTACAGGAGACCGGATACAGTATAGGATTTATCATCTCAACCTAAGAGAATCCCCATTGGTTTGGCGAGGATTATGGCCAAAATTTGAATTTTTTTTTTCTTCTCTCTCTCACTAAGCAAGCAAACAAACTTTATTAAAAAATTAAAAAATGTGATACATGACAAGGAAGTGAGATCCCACAACAAACACCCCAAATCATTCCCTAACCAGTGATCTGATTACAGATCTCTCTAAAAATCATCTCAAAACAACAAACAACAGTGCACCCGCCACCCTCACAGCTTCTATCAGTACTATTCGCAATTTTGCAATTTTTTGCAAATGTCTTAACCGCCTTTTAAGATGACGTCCTCTTGATAGGACTTAGATAAAGACCAAGAAATCGGCTGTTAAAATCCGTTTTCTTTGTTTTTTATCCACCTCTTTTCATTGTTGTTATTAGAGTTAACACGACATCAAGTGGACTGATCTATAGCCAATAATCATTTGCATTCCAGGGCACTTATGATGGCGTGGGGCAACTACGCACCGATGGGAAGAAAACAGGGTGAACCAGATCTGGAAGATCTCGGGAAGACAAAAATGCTGGTATGATGCGTGTAGCCTTCAGAAGCGTCGAAGTGCTGCTGTGAGTGAAGACCAAGCGCGGCCATTTTGGCACAACTCCACAATGTTCCACTAGATCGATGACTGTAGAAAGCATTGGTACGGCGCATGTAGTTTGAAGGTGGCCAGAGAGTAGCAGATCTAACCAAAACCAAACTATAGAAGGAAGGAGGGAAAAAACACAACATTGAAATAACCAAAACCGAACTATAGAAGGAAGGAGGGAAAAAACACAACATTGAAAGTGTATACATAGTGTAGAAAAGGAAATGAGAAAGAGAGGAGGGTGAAAGCCACAGCTCCTTCCTCCTATCTAGCAAAGGTTGCCACAGAAATGAGGTTTTCTAAAGAGAAGTTAAGAGTATCTCTCTCTAAAACCTGCGTTCAGCGTTCTTGTCTTGTGCCAAAATTTGAATTATTTGTATAAAAAGACCTAATTGGATTAGGCAAATCTAAAACACTTTACATTTTTACTAAAGTAGTTAGCTAAATATGGAAGACTACATTCATTCATCAAATATTAAAATACTACTTTCTCATCATTATAATATAAATGCAAGAGAGAGTGCACCTATAGTTAATACTATCTACAACTCAATTAATCCCACCTCTCTTTAATATAACACTGGAAACTTAAGCAACAAAAAACAACCAAACTGCTACTACTGATGGTGTATGATAACAAAAAAGAATTTTCAGGAAAAAAAGAATTGAAAACTATTTATTACAATAATATTGGATCTCAGAATGTTATGGTTATCTTCAATTCCATCTAGGAAATTACAGATAGATAACGCAGTTTCTTACAAACATCATTGATCCAAAGGAGAAACTTAGTAAAAGATCAATTTAACAAATTCTTGAAAAGGACAAGAACGCAAAAAGTGGTAAACCTCTTAGAAGGACCTATCATCACTCTCACCTAAACATATTTAAAAAACCAAGCCATTCATACAATTTACAGGCAGCGATTTTATACAATCCAAATATCATTAACCAAGACCAACTAAGATTTAAAGTTTTTTTATCAAAGAGGCTAGAACCCAATTTTATTGATGATCCCTCAAGTTAGGCAGAAGAATACTAAAAAGATTAAAAGAAATTGCAAGATATTTTTTAGGGCAATATATGAGGGATCAAAAGACAGCCAAGACTAATAGGCTACATGTGTATTCACATTGAAGTTGAACATCAAGATGAAGACTAGAAAATAAAGGTGGGCACTCAAATTTAAGAGCAACCTAGTATTTTGTTTTTATAAGTAAACCTTGTCAGTAATTACATTTAGGTAGGTCAAATTTATCAACGAGATGGTTAACCAGGGTAGGATAAGTAAACTTCCCAAAACCTAATGCAACTCAATAGAAATAATATAAAAAAACCAATAAACATATCACATATGGCAATATTATAGATAACTTATTCAGAACTCCATGAACCTTTGGCTCTCTCTTCCATGAGTATTTCTTCAAGTTTTATGAGAAGAAATAGTCCAGAAACTACATTCAATGCTTTTGTCCTAATCGCAGTCAACCAGTTTAGCAAACGGAAGGAATGAAAGAGAAATCCAAAGGTCCATGGAATGCTGAAGAGGATATAATCTGGACACATCTTGATAAAGCCTTATGAAACCCACAGTTTAAAAGCACAAAACCTCCGGTTGAATGCAGAGATGAAGTACCTCAAAACGAAAGAAACCTTTTTGTGTGCACAAAAATAAGCACGTCATTGTTGTGATAAACATTTTTCAATACCAAGAAAAAACCTGATAATAATTACCCCTCTACCACCTGAGCCAAAAACCCCCGAGCAACCACATCATTTTCACGATAAAGGGAATCATTGTGAGGGCATTACAGGCAGCAGAAACATATCGCTTAATTTTAAGCTGCAAAGCGGATCCCAACAATTGTTTTAGCACATTTGGATTAAGCAACCGGCAAATTAACACTTACACGGAAGCTTCAGTAACAGTGCAAGACAAGGTAGATTAAACCAATACGTTTGTTTCATTCTTTTTCCACCAAATAGATCGGGAGTGTTTTCTATTTCAGTGAAAAGACAGAAAGATGCAAACTTTTCAAAGAGTTTTCTCCGCAAACAAATTCTAAACGAAGTAGTTACCAATTGATCAGCAACAATCTCGACCAAAAAGAGACCGAAAATAATATGTTTAACTATGAGGGGAACAAAAGGATATGCATAATTTGCAAATCCCAGAAAATCTGAAACATGGAATAAAAAAGAAAACATAGGATCGCAAAAATAAATATTAACTTTTTTCTCGTTAAGAGTATATAAAAGAAGAGCAACTCAGAGAACTTTCCCCATTAGTTTCTTCACTAGTAATCAAAGTGCAAGGATAACAATGGATTATACTCATCATTGTTGCTCAAAAACTTGGAAAAAAACAAAGAAAACCATCACAGATGCAATCTAGTAAAAACAACTCTCCAACAACTAAAATAACTATTCATACGAGCAAACAAAAACATTGAAAAGCGAAAGACGAAGATTGCACAATGTACCTCAGATTTTTCTTTCTTCAAACCTAGGACATCTTACAATGTTTAAGGATTTTTAAAATAAAAAGAACAGATCAAGCTACCAAGGGATGCTTTCTGAGCTTCGGATTGAAAAAGAATCTCCAGAGGGGAAATTTTGAAACCGAGAAAGAACTATGTTCAAACCCGGATTTTCTCAAAATTAATAGGCGCTTTGATTCGGGGTAACCCTAGGGTTTGTTTGGAAACTTTACCAAATGGAACCTAGTCTTGGGCCAAGGTTTCCCAACACCCGTATCAGTATATGAGCGTATTTACTATTTAACAGGATTTGTTTTTAATCATTTTTAGCAAAGCTACAAATGAATCAGTCTATTTAATAGTTCGCTCTATACTCATTTGGTTAAACTCGTTAACTAGACTCAATTAATACTCATTCATATATTAATAAATATGTGTATATATATATTAGTTAATATATATATAACATTTCATATATGATATTTATAGTTAAATATATGGTACATTACCTAATTACTTATTTTTATATACTAGTACGTGAAAACCATATATGAAATGCTAATATATATTATCGTATTATCTATATATATTGGTAATTTATGTGGGCATATAATATATGATTATTATGGATAAATATCAACTAGTTACATACTAATTATTTGTAAATTTTTACAATTTTCTAATTCAATAAAGGGTCTACTTATTATTAATTCTATTAAATTTAGATTTTTTTGTTTTATTTATCTAATTTCTTAATTCTTAAATTTTACTCAAAAATTAAAAAATAAACAACTTTGGCTCGACTCAACTCGACTCGAATTGGAGCCCGAGTTAAAAACTTAACTCACTCAACCTAATTCGAATAAAGATTAAATAAAAATCTTGAACTGACTTAAAATTTTTTGTGTCTGAGTCAAACATTCTAAAGATTGAATCAACTAGATTAAAGCCCTACCTTCTAATGAGTGTATTTCATATTTATCCTTTTTGATCCTAAGCAATTTTCAGATAAAAGCACTTAGGGCCCATATTATAGGATTAATCAAGTTTGTGGCTCATATTATATGGGATTTATGGTCCAATGATAGTCAAGTCCGGAGTGCCCAAGTAGCCTCTAATCCTCGACTCCCCCAACAAAACGGAGTCCAAAATAGTTCATGTGTGACCAGAGTTATGCTGAACAATTTAAATATAATATGTTTATATTTATATTTAAAATGATAAATTCTCAATTTTTTATAATTATTTTACAACTTTATTTCATATAGAGGATAGTGAAAAATGAGGATAGTTTTGTAATATCGAGATTATTTGAAACGAGTGGTTCAAATACATTAGTTGGTTATCGAATGCATAGAAAAAGAGTTGACGGTATGTCATTAAAGTAGGGATAGAATATAGTTAGAACAGTTCTGCTATATAAAGTTACTTTTACGTACTCTTTGCACACTCCACTAACGTAATTAACCAAAACAATTATTTTATATTAATGTGGATTATGCAATTTATTCCAAATTAAATATTTTTACACTTATTACGAGAGGATTTGAACCATCCATGAAGAGAAGAGGGGGTCTAAAGAGCTTTTATAATGTATAAAGAGCTTTTATAGTTTTCTCACTTTCTGTTACTCTTCTTGCTGGTCTTCTCTACTCTTTAGCGGCTGTTCAAAGCTGATGCTAGTTTTCTGAGATTTGGAGTATTCTCAAGTTATGATTGTCATGACCAGTTTTCAATACTCCACTAAATAAATGTCATGATATGATTCTGCTGTTGCAGTTTATCTTGATTGTCATATTGTAACCACCATTTTATTCCAATAATCATTTGAATCATACTTGATCAGTTTATGAAGAGATTCCACAGGCTGAATAATTGAAATTTTCCATCATAAAATTGGCGCAAGTCAGGAGAAAAAACGAAAGGGTTGTGCAACCTCTGACCAATACACTGAACACACACCACTTAAGTGGGAATAACTCACAATGTGTATAGGCATATATATCACCACTGATGAAACTTATCAATCTTACCCACTGAAAAGCTTTAGAAAAATAGTGATGACATTCAGAATCATGAGGGGTAGTCTCAAGAACTGGCATGCGTGTATGAGCCCTACGACCTGCCCTTTAAGCGATTTTCTCCCACCTACTGAAATTTCTGCCAAGGTCCATCCTCTTCGAGCAAGGAACCTATCCTCGTTCAGTATTGCCAATGCGTTTGCAAAAAGCAGAAAGGCTTCAATCAAAGTCCAGAAACCCATTTTCTGCATGATGAAGGATTCAACATTTCAGCTTCAGGATTGAAAAAAAAAACTTCCAATTCAACATCCAAGTGGAGGAACGCAGCATAGCAAAGAAATCAAATGTCCTCGAACTGGCCCCACATATTATCAGGCCCAGGCCATTTGACTCAAAAACTGGTTAAATATGGGGTTTCTTAATCCCTGATGGAGCTAGGTAAGTCCTACACTCATATCTCGCCAAGCAAATGCTGAAAAAGATAAGCTGCATTGACATGTTAAATGAGCCACTGGATAAGATGGGACTCTCAATCTCAACTTTCACAAATTTTTATATAAAATATAATAAGCAATTCAACTTTTTCAAATCTCAAAATAATAATAATATTAAAAAAAATATTCTAACAATATTTTATTTAACTTTCAACTTTCATCTTAACTCATCCCATCTTATCTCAACTCACTATCCAAAACTAACCAAGAATCCTGTGAAGGTATGAACAGTAATCATCTCCAAATAGAAGGCATTGAAATTTGACTATAGGGTAACTCACAATCTTTTGAAAATATAGAGAAAAATACTATGAAATAAACCTTACGTTAATGCATCCCAAAGCAATAACTTTTCTTTCTCACCATCTGTGAGTACCAAACATTAGGCTAACTCGTCCAACTCACTACATACATTTTTGTTCTGAAAACATAGGATAAAGTTACATCATACAGAGTGTGCAATCCCAAAATGGCATACTAATTTCAAACAAGGCCAAATCTGTCAACTCAATTTTGTAGCCTGACAAAGCAAAGATCACCACTTACAAGCTATTAATGTAAGGCCCATATATTTTGTTCTTGAAGCAAAACGTTATCATTTTCCAGGCAACTTGTGGTTTGAGGACTTCGATTTCAGAAGGTTGCACACCGTCCCATACTAGGGACTGGTGGAGGTGCCATCAGGCGTATAGGCCATCAGTCACAGCGGCATTACATGATTTACAATGATAATCTGGCCAGCGCAACTGCTCTCGAGAGTCTGATTATTATGATGGAAGCATTATGGCAAAATATGTCGAGGCCACTATGTTTGATGCAACTTCATGACCACCAAGTGATATCCACTAAAATATCTAAAATCATTTCGCATCCCTTTATAGGGTGTGGCTAACAGGAATAATATTTCAACTGCCTACCGGCTTCTAAGAATAATACATTTCAATAGTTCAATAAAAAGCTTACAAACATTAAGATCTCTGAAGTAAGAATACACCACAGCAATAAACACGTCTATTGGCCAATATCCCCATGTTTTCCTATAACCCTACGTTTTTCTTCGTCGGAAACCAGCTAATTCTACCATGAAATCTTCAGATCGACCCTGAACCCCTACATCCTATCAGTACCAATAATACCCAGAATGCTGCATAGCTCAAAAAACCCAGATATCCCACTTTTCAATCAAACAAACCGGTGCTTAATACTGCTTATCAAAGCAAAAATGATGAATGTTCAGCTAAAAAGTTAAAAAAAATAAAAAAAATCATACAAAAACCCATCAAAACATATCCTTAACTGATTGGAAACCTCACCAGTGAAAAGGAGCAACCGGCGAAACAATTGACCGAGAAAACGACGCGTTCCTCCTCAGAAGGCTAAGACTTGACCCCTTGCGCTGATGTCCACAACAGAAAACAGAGAGAAGAAAGGAAGACCCAAGAGGAGAAGGATGCAAGAAAACAGGAAGTCCCCAACTTTCATTGATTTCCGCAGTTGCACTTTTTCATATCCAACGGTTTGGAAAGTTCCATTTTACCCATCCAACGGTTTGGAAAGAACAATTTTTTATATGGCTTGATATGATCAGATTATAAAGTTACTTTTATTATAAAATAGATCTAATAGATTCCAGAAAACTACATCAGTTTGTGGGTTTATTTTGTGTAATCTCTTTGTATTTATAGTAATTCTATTTAATGAAATTAATTTTACAATCTAACGCACTATATCAAGCCACATAAATTTATAGATTTATTTTTATGTAATCTCTTTGTAGCTAAAGTATTTTCCTAATTAAAAATGACATCAATTTAGCTACTTCCACCCTCTATTATCTAGAACTTTATTCTTTTTAAAATAATTAAAATTTTCTATTAATTATTCATATACCACGTATTTAATAAAAGAAAAAAATAATAAAAAAATTGTGTATAATATATAAACCTTATGAATAAAATTTTTCCTATTATCTTACCTTCCTTCAATCGCCAAATACTTCTACACTGTATAAATTCAAGAGTTGATAAGAATTTTTTAGCTCTTTACAAATATCAATTAAACATAAAACATGCTTAATTTTTTTATTTAATCATTATCTAATAATTACAAAATTTTTAGATTCTCAAACAAAACATATGTGACGCCCTTGACCCCACGTACGAACACGTGGAATCGAGGCGTCCGGGATGATGACAATACAGGTCACACATCCCATCGCCACGTGTTAAGTGTGTGTACATGCAACATGTGTACAACAAAGAATGCAACAGAATAATTAAGGTCAATCAACTAAGTATCAGAATTGTTTAAATACAAATTCGCTTAAACACAAGTCTATCAAAAATATTACAAATTAAAGTAACAAGTCATAAACCAAAATACATAATTTGAAAGCAGAAAATAATTTCCAACAATTACAGGTAGAGACATCAAACTACTCCTTTGGTGAAGCCACATCCTCAGGCTTAGTCTTTTTGTCATTTGCATCAAAATCAACGGTATCAAGAAACGGTATCGCATGTAAGTAATAATCCAAACAAATTAAAAGATAAAAATAAATTTAAGTAACAACAATGTGCATTATCATGATGCTATATGCACAAGACTCAAAAATCACTATTTTCCAAACTAACCAATTTTATACGCACGTCAAAAATTTTATTTAGTCTAAAAATCCAATCTTGCCATTTTTCTAGAAAATTGTCTAATAACTAACTATCAGAGCACTATAGGCGGGAATCACAGACGGGACTCTAACACCATCCTTACGCGTGCACCGTAGGCGGGAACCACAGGTGGACTCACCACCATCCCTGTTTACCACTATCCCTACAACTCCGTCTGTAGGCAGGAATCGCGAGCGGAACTCTACCACTATCCCTGCTTACCACCACCCCTACACATGCATTGTAGGCGGGATCACAGGCAGAACTCTACCACTATCCCTACAGTGACTCTCTATCAAATCATTCAATCAGTTCATTTCAAAAACATCTAAAATCCTTTCTAGTGTAAAAATCCGGTTTCCAAATATGTATACATGAACATGCATACAATTACATAAAAATCCAATTTTCCTTTTCAAACATGCACATGCATGCACTATGCAATGCATACGACAAGATGTCAAAAATATACAACAATAACAATTTCCAACATCAAAAAATCAAATAAATAACTCCGTCCTCTAATCCAACCGACCTCCAACTCATTGGACTCAGTCCGACCCAACCAACCAATCACAAGTATTGTTAATGTAAAAATATATTTAAACCTTAAAGGTCATTTGGAAAATACTTACATTGCTATAAAATAACTTCAGATGGATCAATTAGCTGCACTGTGGCCGTGGGTCACAAAATACCCACTTTTGAATGGAGACAAAAGAAGACTAGGGAAGGCTAGGGTAGGGCCTAAGGGTGCTGGTGAAACTAATAGAAGTGGTGGTTGACCGTGGATGGCGGTGAAAATGGTGATAAAAGTAAAAAATGGCTCAATCGGATTTTAGCTCGTGGTGGTTGCTTCGGCGATGGATCGGAGCTGGAAATGGGTGGGTTAGATCCGCAAGAGGCCAGTGATGAAGTGGTAAAGAAATGGTGGCCGAAGGTGGAGCGACGGCGACGCTAGAGTAAATGGACACCACGGCTTGGAGGAGCTCGTGGTGGCTACTAGCGGCGTGTAGGGGGAGTTCGGTCCGGTCCGAGGAGGTTTTACGGATCGGACCGGACCTATTCGGTCCAGGGTTTTCCTACCCTGGACCGGACCGAACTTCCTAAGGACCGGTCCGGTCCGGTTGGTCCACCCTATGTTTTTTTTTTTTTTAATTTTATCCAATGAAATTTTGTTTAATACTTATGTAATTATATTGTGATATATTTAATATATATACATATAGTATATTATTATATATATATATATTAGTAATAAGCTAATACTATTAGTCTATTAGTACTAATAACTATACTAGTACTAATACTATAACTAATAGCTATATGTAATGATAGTGATACTATATGTAATACTATATTAAATAATAGAAATAATATTATAATAGTAATACTCTTATTGCTAATACTCTATGTAGTTATAGTGATTTAATACTAACATATTACATATTAAGCTAACTATACTAATACTATTATAAATTTACAAATATATGATATATTATAATTTATACTATAACTTTTATAATATGTTAATACATTAATATATATACTAGTACTATATATTTTTTTGATTGGTTATACTAGTACTATATATTATAGCTAATAGTTATACATTAAAGAATATATTAATACATTGATACTAAATATATATAGTTATAGACTTATAATGATTTAGTTATTATGAATTTATATTAGTATAACTATATAATTGTATTAGTATTAGACTATTAGTAATTCAATTTGGCTATATTATATTAGTAATATTAGTTATGTTGAATCAGTTAGTTAGTATAACTATATTCTACATTATTAGTATTAATATAAATATTAGTATTAGTTATAACTATATAGCCTATATTAGAATTGAGAGTCTTAGACTATATAATAGACTAATAGTATTAGTATAACTATATAAGTATACAGTATAGCTATATATTAGTTTTAATTATAGTAATTAGTATAACTATATAATAGTAGATTATAAGTATAACTATATATTAGTATTAGTTATACTGTTATAGTGATTTAGTATATTATAATTTCTATATTATATTTATACTATAACTCTTATAATATATTAATATATATTAGTACTATATATTATAGTTATATATTAAAGAATATAATAATACATTCATACTAAATATATATAGTTATATTTCTAGTGATTTAGTTATTAACTTATTATGATTAGTATAACTATATAAATTATAATAGAATTAGACCATTAATATAGCTATATATTAGAAATATTAGTTATAGTGAATCAGTGCTTTAGTATAACTATATAAGTGTTAACTATAGTGATTAGTATAACTATATAAATTATAGTATAGTGATAATTATATTAATTAAATATCAGTATAGTGATAATTAAATTATATTAATTATAGTGATAAATATACTATATAGCTATATATAGTATTAATTATAATGATTAGTATAAGTATATAAATTATATAATAGTATATTTGTATTAATAGTAGACTATTAGTATAGGTCACTATACCTATTGTTGAAGTATTAGTTATACTGATTTAGTATAACTATATTAGTATAAGTATAACTACAATCTATATTAGACTATTAATATTTTTTTATACCATATATAATTAATTATATACAACTATTATATAAATAATATATATAAATAATAATTTTTTTTTAAATTTTTATTCGGTCCGGTCTGAGGTAGAACCCCTGGACCGAGACCGGACCGAACTTAGTCGGTCCTCCCAAATTTGGACTGGGACCGGTTCGGTCCAAAAATGGCCGGTCCGGACTGGCCGATACTCACCCCTAGCGGCGTGGGAGAGGCTAGAAATCAGTGGGTAGGTGCCCCGACCAGTGAGGGATCAAACGGTGGGGGTAGTGTAAGTCACGGTGGCGCAAGCGGAGGGGCTGGGTTAGGGGAAGAAAATGGACGGAGACAGATGGGGTTGGGTCGTGTGTAGGAGAGAGGAAAAGCAAGGGAAGAAAGAAGAAAAAGGGAAAAGAAAAAAGAAAAAGGGAAAAAAAAAGGAAAGAAATGAGGTCAAACCCTCACAACTTGGGTCACAAAATTGATCCAATGAAAATTATTTTCAAAAAAATAAGTTAAATAAAATAATTCAAATGTAGTGATTAAATAAAATAAAATAATAAAATCTAAAAACACAATAATTTTAAAGCCCAACAATAAACTAATTTAAATTAAAAAGTAATTTAAATACAAAACAATAATAAATGACAAGAAAACATATTAAAATAATTTCACAACTTAAAATTCATAAAAATAATATCGCAAAAATCACCTTTAATTTAAAACAAGAAAACCACTAGTTATAATCATTCTTAAAAAATTATTCAATAAAAATACACTTAAAATGGGGATATCACAACATCAAAAATAATATTACTTTTTCAAATTTCAAAACAAAAATAATATTAAAAAATTACATTCAAACAAAATTTTAATTTTATAATATTTTATTTAGTTTTTGCTCTCTTTTTTCAAAATCCAATAAAATATAATCATTCAAACTATTTCACTATTATATATATATATACTAAAATATTTTTAACTATCCAAATAGTTCTAACATGAATTTTACCAAAACTAAAATTTTAACTAGTCTTGATCTTATTGGAATTTGACCCAAGGGCAAGATATGTTAGTGCACTCAACCATGTATGTTGAGGGTAAATATATCATGCCCAAGATGTACCAGATCCAGTCCACCATAAAGAGACAAGACGACAAAACAAAGCTCAAGAAGGAAAATCAAACACGTAAAGGGAGATAATGAAGTGACATAAAATTGACATTCCTCACCAACTCTCAAGGCCTCAATAAAGGTGGTGTTCCTACCCAAAGCATAGGGGATATGAGATCTAAGAGGGAGGGAGGGAGGGAGGGAGAGAGAGAGAGAGAGAGAGAGAGAGAGAGAATGATTTCGGCGACTCCTACTAGATCACGGAGAGATCTTCAATCTCACTACGAGAAACTCTAGAAATATTATCTTCTCTAGCCAACCCTCATTGCACTGTGAGATATGAGAAACCGTGAGATACTAGAAACGCCAGCGAGCACCTAGCTATATCATGTGTAAGGCTCGCTACCTGTCACCTACGCAATCCAGGTCTGGCCACCCAGATAGACGACCAGATAGAGCCAACAAGAGCCTTACTGCCAATTCATCGCCACTGAAAGTCCAAAAGCTGGTGGAAGAGTAACCATCCAGCTACCCACAATCTCAATAATGCCACTAACTGCCCTGCCACAGCTAGACCCGCCGACATTTTCTATCGTCAGCATGGTGGTCCCAGGTAAAAGTGGCTTGGATCACCTTCATCCCTCGCCATCGTTGCAAAAGCTTGCCATAGGAGTTGCTCAACACAATGCCACAACGTCCCTATGAAGATCAACCCAACTGTATGCACCCCAATGGCGTTGCAATGTGGACCATGAGCACACCATTTGGACCACCAATGTTTTCAGTGGCCACTATGGCATCCCCAGACCCTCGGAGAGCTCAGAGTCATCCCACCATCACTAGGTTCAACCGTAAAGTATTCTTTGCACCACCAACCCCTCTAAGCACACCAACGACATCAAAGCCCACTTAGTCGTCAACCACCACTATAGCGTTCCTCTCTCCATGGTGCATTCAAAATAACTTCAATAAGGCAGGCAACCTCGCCCAAGTAGTATGAACTCTAGCAAGCAAGCTAACCCGCCAATTGCAATAAACTCATTGTGGCAATCAATGAACCTACCACCCAATGGCAACCGTGGAAAGTATTGAGCCAACCCTTTCGCTATGGTGGGTAATCCAAACCAAAAAGGGGCAGCCACCATGGCGAAACACATGACGCAATCAACACTTAGGGCTTTGTCCCTCTACCATCAACATGGAAGATATCCTCTATTTTACCTAAACAAAATAGTGCACCAAAAAGACTGCCTTTGACTAGCCATCCTTCAAACCAGAACAAGTTGCATTGTTCCTTTCACCACCCTAAAAACCTACTCGATCCTCCTAGTTTTCCACCCAGATCCGTCCAAGCTCATGAAAGAGTAACAAGAGACCACTACACACGGTAGTGCAATGGACAAACGATGGCTTACAAGCTGAGAGTTGCCATGCAAGGCCAATTCACAAGCTCATAAGCCAACGGTAGAAGAGAAATAGCCACCATACTTGCAACAAGTCAATAGTGGTCTCCCAAACTAGAACCTGAGCATGACTCGCCATGAAGGAAATCACTACCCTTGCCTTCGCTCGGCACCATCATTGTTGCTCGCCCCCAATAAGTTGATCACCATAGTATGTGCTTGACATATTAGTTTGCTTGGCACCATTACCTCACCCATGACAAGTTGCTCGCACCGTAGTTACGTATTCGCCCATGAAAAGTTGCTCTCACAATAAGTTGTATGTTGCACACGTCGCATGCCACCTAGACCACGTGTAAGTGGAGTATGATGTTGGCGAGCATTAACCTGCTAACCCGCCTGAAGGCACGCATAGGCATGGCCCCCACTATAACTGCCACTAAACTTGACCAACAATCAAGGTCCATTGGCCAATAGGTCCCACTTCAAAGGCAACCATAAAAGTTCATCGATTGTCAAAAAACCCCAAGGAAATTAATCCGAAAGATATGTGAACGGTGAATTTCGCTCAATGATACAGTTCGATAGTCAAATTTGAACTACTTGACTCAAAATTATACGAGCCTCCAAGAGAGTGAACGAACAAAAAATTACCTAGAGACAAAAATAAGGCACTTTGATCGCAGGTCATAATCATCAAAGAGTCTCAATTCATGCAAGCAAAGAGAGCACACCCAAGCCGCAAAAGAACAACCACAATGGACAATCAAAAGTCAAGCAAAGCAAAAATCGAAAATAGTGGCTAAATTCGGGTTTGTCTCTCTCAAACGTCCTATTTGAGTTTCATTTTTAGTAACAAATTTGGTTTTTAGGAGTTTCTCTCCAGAAAACCAATCAAGCTTCTGCGAGGGTCCTAGTGGCTACACGCCTTAGGAACATATTTTGTTGGAGATCACCCACGAAACACCGGCTACAAAGTCCCTCTCACCGCTTGGTATTGTCGACACCTCAGATTTTCATCATTACCAAAGCATGGCTGCTGCAGGTCTCGCCAGTGTGCCTCAAGCATTCACCACACTTTAGCCTGTTTAGTTTTTGGGATGAAACCTCTCAGCATGGTCGAGCTACATCTCCCGCCAAAGTAGCGCACAACCGAGCACATATCCCACCAGGCTCAACCACACTCGACCAGTCAGGTTAGCCTTCCTCAACATAGTTGAGCACATCTCCCATTGGGCCTAACCCCACTTGAGCACACAGATTGCTCCTCAATGCAGTCACATCTCCTTCTGCAAAGTTGAGTTTCACACTTGCACTGGCGATCAAAGGAGGGAACATCTCTCCTAAGTGTCCAATCTCTCATCGCCACCTAGCACGGATGAGCCATTCTCACGTAACTCTCCAAGCCAATCTCCGTGCTCACAGCTAGCGCAATCGAGCTATCTCCTGTCTAGCTCTCCAAGCCGAGTTTAACACTCGCATTGATGACTAAAGGAGGAAACAACTTCTTTAAGTATTTCCCTCCTCGCCAATCGAACACATTTCTTCTCAAGTCAAAGCTTGGTGTTCTCACACTTGTGCTCAAACATCAACACTAGCACAATGTCTTCTCTAGCCAATTCCAAGTGTTGATGTGACGCCCCCAAATTCCGCTTGGGATTGAACGGACATTTGAAGCGTCGAGACATGCAACACAAGGTTATCTGTCCCCGTTCATGACAGATAAGACGCAATGTTCCTAACACGCATCTAGCATTATGCAATATTCGCAGCGGATAATTTTTCTCTTTAGCAAAACTATGCACCAAACCAAAAATATCCCAAATACTTGAAACATATTTCATACATAAAGGCATACTAAAAAGCCGTGATCACCACACTAGTCTAAAATGGTTGTGATCAAAAGAATACTTGAGATACAACTCCAAAAGTACAAGTATTAACCTAAGTTAAATACTATACCATCATCAACATCGCACCGTGGCCTAGTCGACCGTATTCAGTTGGTCAGATTCCAATTCTCCTTTGGGTCCTGTAACAAGATCTACCATTCGGGGGGAATGGTAGTTGGGACTACCACAGTGAGATTTGATTACAAATCTCAGTAAGTTAACATAAAACTCACACACAGGTTAAAAATGCATGCATGGCAGTAAAAGCATAAATGCATAATTATAGTCATACATAAACATAGTATAACTTGACATATAGCATGACTTAACCAGAACTTAAGCGTGAACTGAACTTGACTTAACATGGCATGAACTTAAGCTTAAAACATAACATGAACAAACAACATAACATGAACATGAAACATAACATGGACTTGAAATATAGCATGAACGTAAACCTGCATAACATAAATAAGAACTTGAAAATAACATAAACTTGAACATAACATGTACGTGAGTATAACATAACATGGACTTGATCTAAAACTTGACTTATCATGTATTTGATCTGAAACTGGACTTAACATAAACTTGAAATCTTATTCAATTGTCTTGATTAATAACGTGCGTTAATACGTACTCCACAGTTGTTGTGGCCCTACGTATTCAAGTAACATAAAACATAATACGTACTCCACAGTTGTTGTGGCCCCACGTATTCTACATGTCACAATTGCTGTGTCTCATGTAGTGTATGCTCCACAGTTGTTGTGGCCCCATACTTCATGCTCCACAGTTGTTGTGGCCCCATGAATACACATAACATAAAATATAATACGTACTCCACAGTTGTTGTGGCCCCACGTATTCTACATGTCACAATTGCTGTGTCTCATGTAGTGTATGCTCCACAGTTGTTGTGGCCCCATACTTCATGTAACATAAAATATAATACGTACTCCACAGTTGTTGTGGCCCCACGCATTATAAGTAACATAAATATAATACGTACTCCACGCATTATAAGTAACATAAATATAATACGTACTCCACAGTTGTTGTGGCCCCACGCATTATAAGTAACATAAAATATAATACGTACTCCACAGTTGTTGTGGCCCCACGCATTATAAGTAACATAAAATATAATACGTACTCCACAGTTGTTGTGGCCCCACGCATTATAAGTAACATAAAATATAATACGTACTCCACAGTTGTTGTGGCCCCACGCATTATAAGTAACATAAATATAATACGTACTCCACAGTTGTTGTGGCCCCACGCATTATAAGTAACATAAAATATAATACGTACTCCACAGTTGTTGTGGCCCCACGCATTATAAGTAACATAAAATATAATACGTACTCCACAGTTGTTGTGGCCCCACGCATTATAAGTAACATAAAATATAATACGTACTCCACAGTTGTTGTGGCCCCACGCATTATAAGTAACATAAAATATAATACGTACTCCACAGTTGTTGTGGCCCCACGCATTATAAGTAACATAAAATATAATACGTACTCCACAGTTGTTGTGGCCCCACGTATTATACGTAACATAAAATATAATACGTACTCCACAGTTGTTGTGGCCCCACGTATTATACGTAACATAACATGTCTTATCTTTCTTAATGCATGAGATATTATTTAATATCATATACTTTTCTAACATGGCGTATGCTTGTAAATGGCACAATATGATTTAATCATAAACATTTAATGGCATACATGTATCTTATGGCATACTTATAACATACAACATTGTATGACAGAAAAGATTATGTAACAGATAATTATTCATGAGAGATTAAATCATACATAGCAGATAAACATGTAATGACATAGCATGACATGGCATATACGAGAACATACATACATAAATTATAGTTCTCTTACCCATCACACATACACAATAAACTGATAGTAAGTTAGAGGCTAACTTACCTCGATCGTCGCGTTCTATGAGAATAGAGCGCGAGACACGAGGAACTGCACAACAGCTGGAAGAGGAACACTCAAGTCCTTAAGATTTTCACTTCTGAACTCAATTGCCATATTGTAAGCACTTGCAACACCACGGCCAACTTGAGGTTTCACTATACTCGGAAGAGATAAATTGACTTCAGAAAGCCTTTGCACTAAAACAAGTTCATTAAAATTATCAATAACAACCAAACAAACAACTCATTTCTCAATCCATATACTCTTAGCCATAGTCAACCACAAGATGACACCAGTCATCCCGGACTATAATCCATATCATCACTGCTTCGGGACACTGTCATACAGTTTCCCAACATTACACCATACGCTCCACACTTCTCTGCTACGCCATTCAACCCTTCGTGACACGCCATCCGGTGTATCACGACTTAGTACAGAGTACACTCACGTGAACTCTCTTCCATTCACACTACAAAACCCATCACTGCGATACACGTCTCACGGTGCATCGCTACGCGACACGGAGTACGCGCTACGCGTACTTCCTTCGCTACAACACTCATCAACACGATGCACATCACACGATGCATCGCCATACCACACGGAGTACACTACATGCGTACTCCCTTCCTTCTACGACCCACATCACTACAGCGCATGTCGCGCGGCGCGTCGCTGCATTACACAGAATACGCTACACGCGTATTCTCTTCACACAACCCGCCGTATCACATCTACGGCATCCATCTCACGCCTATACTTCACAGCACAGTCCACAAAACTACAAAATCAAGCCTAACACTTCACAACCACACTTCGTTTCACAACTACGCAGCGAACTCCACAAACACTAACTACACAGTCTACAGCCAACCAAACAATTATGTTAAACATAAATAACTAAAGATAGAGGGTTAAGACGAGAGAGATGTGATTGCTGTCGGGAAAGAATCCAAAACTGATAATTTTAGCGGGCTGTTACATCCTCCCCTCCTAAAAAGAAGATTTCGTCCTCGAAATCGACGCAAGTACAAACGTAAAACACGCTTAAAACACTGTAGATAGTTTGAAAAAAAAGAACCGTCCGTCACCCGACAAGTGCTGCAAAGTCTAGGGGCCTACTCTATGAATTTAATACAGCTGGCGATTTGAACAAACGCCTGATGTTGATAACAACCGTGATTGAAGGCTTTGAGTTTCTATAAAGAAACAGGATCATCTTCATCCATCGTAAAGAAAAACATCGCTTCTTGACCTGTGTTTTGTTTTTCCATAACAAAATAATGGCTGGGCAAAACTCTTCCACTAATGTTCCAGACTTGAATCAGGAACCCTTGACGCATCAACCATCAATCTTTTCTCCTGAGGTCGTCAATACTACGATAGGAGCAGCGAACTAGTTCTTCTAGTAGGACTGATTCTGAGATTATTACAGAATCATGGAAGCTCAGTAGTCAATATGCTGCCTCTGTTACGATCATGTCTCGGAGGTTACTGACGAGGGTAAGTGAGATTGATCATCTTAACATCCAAATATCTGAGATTACAACAGAAGCTTGCTAATAAGGATATGGAGAATAAAAGGCTACAGCAAGAAAACCAAGAGTTGAAGAAATTTGCAGATTGGTATGCTCATGATCTGCAACCACGAATAGAAGAGCTGGAACGAGAAAGGATTCAGATACAGGGTCAACATCGACAGCTAACACGCAGAGGTTCATCGTTTTCTAGAGAAATAGGGACAAACTACTGTTAATCTAGCTGGCTTAGAAAGAAACTTTTGACAAAGCGTGTCCAGCATATCTTGTATTTCTTTTGACTAAATAAGATTTGAAGAGAAACTAGTTTGTCTTCTTCTTTATGTTATCTCTATAAAGTCAGTCTTCAACTCAATCCAATATGCATCAAAACTTATTCTCATCTCTATAACTCCTCTGCATTCCTTCAACATTCTCGCCTTAAGTTTTCAGTTCTTTTCTCAATGGCTCAATCTTCTAACATTTCCCTAGATCCATCCATGAGGTATTCAGCACCTCAACCTCCTGTCCTTTCTGCAGCTGCCATTGGTGCCATGATGCAGCAAGAAAATACTAGTATGGCTAATAAGTCAGACTCCGATGCTATCTATGACTTGGTGAGTCTTGGGACTCGCTACTCATCCTCTATTGTGGCTTTTTCCCAGCGGGTACAAGCCAAAAACAATGAGGTTGAAAGGCTTAAAGAACAAATTGCTGTACTACAACGAATTGTTCAAGAGTCTCACACCAGGGAAGGAATCCTTCGGCAGCAGAATAAACAGCTGAAAACTCTACTGGATTCTTCATTCCGTTTGCCAGTTCCCATGAATAGGGATGATATGATATTGTATGAAGAGAATGAGCGTCTCCAACATGAGGCTAAGAACCTCAAGTTTATGTAGAAGCATTTTATTAAAAAAAATATCTCTATATTTATGAACTCTGGTTTTATCCTTTAAGAGATATTCGTAACATGCTTCATACCTATTTCTCTTCTAATCATACATAATCTATCTTCTGGTAAAGGTTTTGCGAATAAATCTGCTAACTGATCATGTGTGTTTGTGAACTCTAACACTATATCGCTTTTCTGCACATGATCTCAAAGAAATTCAAGCCTAATGAAGACTAAAATCTCAAACCTAGTATTTGGTGCATTTCCTAAGAACATATGGATTTACAACCCAGAGACGTATTGCTCTGATACCACCTGTGACGCCCCCAAATTCCGCTTGGGATTGAACGGACATTTGAAGCGTCGAGACATGCAACACAAGGTTACCTGCCCCCGTTCATGACAGATAAGATGCAATGTTCCTAACATGCATCTAGCATTATGCAATATTCGCAGCGGATAATTTTTCTCTTTAGCAAAACTATGCACCAAACCAAAAATATCCCAAATACTTGAAACATATTTCATACATAAAGGCATACTAAAAAGCCGTGATCACCACACTAGTCTAAAATGGTTGTGATCAAAAGAATACTTGAGATACAACTCCAAAAGTACAAGTATTAACCTAAGTTAAATACTATACCATCATCAACATCGCACCGTGGCCTAGTCGACCGTATTCAGTTGGTCAGATTCCAATTCTCCTTTGGGTCCTGTAACAAGATCTACCATTCGGGGGGAATGGTAGTTGGGACTACCACAGTGAGATTTGATTACAAATCTCAGTAAGTTAACATAAAACTCACACACAGGTTAAAAATGCATGCATGGCAGTAAAAGCATAAATGCATAATTATAGTCATACATAAACATAGTATAACTTGACATATAGCATGACTTAACCAGAACTTAAGCGTGAACTGAACTTGACTTAACATGGCATGAACTTAAGCTTAAAACATAACATGAACAAACAACATAACATGAACATGAAACATAACATGGACTTGAAATATAGCATGAACGTAAACCTGCATAACATAAATAAGAACTTGAAAATAACATAAACTTGAACATAACATGTACGTGAGTATAACATAACATGGACTTGATCTAAAACTTGACTTATCATGTATTTGATCTGAAACTGGACTTAACATAAACTTGAAATCTTATTCAATTGTCTTGATTAATAACGTGCGTTAATACGTACTCCACAGTTGTTGTGGCCCTACGTATTCAAGTAACATAAAACATAATACGTACTCCACAGTTGTTGTGGCCCCACGTATTCTACATGTCACAATTGCTGTGTCTCATGTAGTGTATGCTCCACAGTTGTTGTGGCCCCATACTTCATGCTCCACAGTTGTTGTGGCCCCATGAATACACATAACATAAAATATAATACGTACTCCACAGTTGTTGTGGCCCCACGTATTCTACATGTCACAATTGCTGTGTCTCATGTAGTGTATGCTCCACAGTTGTTGTGGCCCCATACTTCATGTAACATAAAATATAATACGTACTCCACAGTTGTTGTGGCCCCACGCATTATAAGTAACATAAATATAATACGTACTCCACGCATTATAAGTAACATAAATATAATACGTACTCCACAGTTGTTGTGGCCCCACGCATTATAAGTAACATAAAATATAATACGTACTCCACAGTTGTTGTGGCCCCACGCATTATAAGTAACATAAAATATAATACGTACTCCACAGTTGTTGTGGCCCCACGCATTATAAGTAACATAAAATATAATACGTACTCCACAGTTGTTGTGGCCCCACGCATTATAAGTAACATAAATATAATACGTACTCCACAGTTGTTGTGGCCCCACGCATTATAAGTAACATAAAATATAATACGTACTCCACAGTTGTTGTGGCCCCACGCATTATAAGTAACATAAAATATAATACGTACTCCACAGTTGTTGTGGCCCCACGTCATAAATATATAGTACTCAATTTTGCCCCACCAATAGTAACATAAAATATAATACGTACTCCACAGTTGTTGTGGCCCCACGCATTATAAGTAACATAAAATATAATACGTACTCCACAGTTGTTGTGGCCCCACGCATTATAAGTAACATAAAATATAATACGTACTCCACAGTTGTTGTGGCCCCACGCATTATAAGTAACATAAAATATAATACGTACTCCACAGTTGTTGTCCGATTATACGTAACATAAAATATAATACGTACTCCACAGTTGTTGTGGCCCCACGTATTATACGTAACATAACATGTCTTATCTTTCTTAATGCATGAGATATTATTTAATATCATATACTTTTCTAACATGGCGTATGCTTGTAAATGGCACAATATGATTTAATCATAAACATTTAATGGCATACATGTATCTTATGGCATACTTATAACATACAACATTGTATGACAGAAAAGATTATGTAACAGATAATTATTCATGAGAGATTAAATCATACATAGCAGATAAACATGTAATGACATAGCATGACATGGCATATACGAGAACATACATACATAAATTATAGTTCTCTTACCCATCACACATACACAATAAACTGATAGTAAGTTAGAGGCTAACTTACCTCGATCGTCGCGTTCTATGAGAATAGAGCGCGAGACACGAGGAACTGCACAACAGCTGGAAGAGGAACACTCAAGTCCTTAAGATTTTCACTTCTGAACTCAATTGCCATATTGTAAGCACTTGCAACACCACGGCCAACTTGAGGTTTCACTATACTCGGAAGAGATAAATTGACTTCAGAAAGCCTTTGCACTAAAACAAGTTCATTAAAATTATCAATAACAACCAAACAAACAACTCATTTCTCAATCCATATACTCTTAGCCATAGTCAACCACAAGATGACACCAGTCATCCCGGACTATAATCCATATCATCACTGCTTCGGGACACTGTCATACAGTTTCCCAACATTACACCATACGCTCCACACTTCTCTGCTACGCCATTCAACCCTTCGTGACACGCCATCCGGTGTATCACGACTTAGTACAGAGTACACTCACGTGAACTCTCTTCCATTCACACTACAAAACCCATCACTGCGATACACGTCTCACGGTGCATCGCTACGCGACACGGAGTACGCGCTACGCGTACTTCCTTCGCTACAACACTCATCAACACGATGCACATCACACGATGCATCGCCATACCACACGGAGTACACTACATGCGTACTCCCTTCCTTCTACGACCCACATCACTACAGCGCATGTCGCGCGGCGCGTCGCTGCATTACACAGAATACGCTACACGCGTATTCTCTTCACACAACCCGCCGTATCACATCTACGGCATCCATCTCACGCCTATACTTCACAGCACAGTCCACAAAACTACAAAATCAAGCCTAACACTTCACAACCACACTTCGTTTCACAACTACGCAGCGAACTCCACAAACACTAACTACACAGTCTACAGCCAACCAAATCAACTATGTTAAACATAAATAACTAAAGATAGAGGGTTAAGACGAGAGAGATGTGATTGCTGTCGGGAAAGAATCCAAAACTGATAATTTTAGCGGGCTGTTACAGTTGACCCTCGTGCCACAATTGTCAACAGCAAGTTACCTTCGGGAATGAGCCTTTGGGCTCCACAACTACCTCGCATGGGTTACATTTGGGAATGAGTAGACAGACTTCAGCCACTTAGCACAGGTCACAACAAACAAACTCTAACATTAATACCAAATTGGGAACTTCCATAGAAAATCACCTCAATGGGTGAAAAACCTGCTATTACCATTTAAAAAAAAAAAAAAACACTACTACCAATGGAAATACATAGTCTTTGCTAAATGATAAACAGTCGCATGGAATCATCATAGTGGATTTGCCCTCTAAATGACTTGTAGATGTACACTCTATACCAAATCATATAAATCCGTGTCTCATTCTTATGTATTATTTTACTATTTGCTACAATGAATATACATATGAGTATCGTAAAACAGCCCAAACCGCCACCGTAAGCTCCAGACCGAATCTCATCACTACAACAGATGGCACTTTTCCCGGCGATTATAAATCGCCGGTAAAAGTGGAAAAATCCCCGCCAAATACATATACCGGCGATTTTTGAATCGCTGCACATTCGCCGGTACTATTCAGCCATTTCCTATATACTGCGGCGGAGACTAAAAAATCGCCGCTAAACTAAAGGATTTGCCAGCGATTTTTGAATCGCCGGCAAATGAATTTAAAAACATAAAGTCATTTGCCAGCGATTTTATAATCGCTGGAAAATCCTTTTCCAGCGATTTTTGAATCGCTGGCAAGTCACTTTCTGTATTTAAATTCATTTGCCGGCGACTCAAAAATCGCTGGTAAATAATTTAGCAGCGATTTTTGAATCGCTGGCAAATAACTTTTGGTTATTAAATTCTTTTAGCAGCGATTACAAAATCGCTGGCAAATGATTTACTGTTTTTAAATTCCTTTTGCGATTTAAAAATCGCTGCCAAAGGATTTGCTAGCAATTAAATGAGCACCGCCATCAAATACCCTTTGCAGTTTTATTAGTATTCCCCGCGAAAAAATGGTCTTTTCCGGCGACTTTTACTCGCCGCAAATAGTATTTTAAAAAATAAAAAAAAAATTATAATACAGTTGAACCTATATGGCTATCATAGCCTAAAACACACAACATCCTTATCATACAATTAAATCAAACAACATCCTTATAACTCATGTAGGTTTGATAGCTCATGTCACAAACCTATTAAATCAAACCTTCAAATATCCCAACTCAAAAGTGATACATTTCTAGTGCACAACAATATTTAACTCAATAAAACACGCCACTGCTGAATTTGTAAGAACTCATACATTATATAAGAGACATGTTTCTTGTTGAGAGAAAAAATTAATAAGAAACATGTCTCAAAATGGCAAAAGCATATAACATTACACGAATATAAATGATTTTAAAATGCACAGTCAAATAAATTAGTCCATGAATAGAAACAATGTTTTAAATAACAGAGCAGGGCACACATGTAAATCATACAGCAAAGTACACAGTGCTCATAAGTATATTCTACTGCCAATCAAGTAGTTCTCGCTCTTTTAACCACCTTGGATTCGCATCCAAAGACATAGTTCTTGATAGAGATGGCACTAGTAGAGGTTAAGAGGTATTGGCTGAAATAGCTTGGTCATGTACAGCAAAGACCAATGACAAAAGCCAAGAAATGATATCTTGTGCTCAAGTAGCAATAAATATTTAAACATATAACCATAAATAAGAATGAGTATAGCTAGTTATTTGAACTTAGTCATGCTAATAACACCGGGGTAATGACTGACCTGTGATGACTGCATAATTTGGACAGAGATGTACTGTGAGACAACCAGCAACACAGGCAAAACAAGATATGCCAAGGTATCCGACCATCCAGAATATGGATGACCATCCTGAGAAAATATGAAGTGACCAATGGAAATTAATCCCACTACATTTAAGATGGAAAGCAACTACTACCTAATGCACGTTAGAACTACCAGCTTAACACAAAACGAGAAAAAAGATCCAAACTAAACTGGGCATAGAAGATCAGAAATGGAGGAAAATGAAAAACATATATCACTACTTAAGGTATATATAATAGCAACATGGTTTCAGCAGAAAATTCATAAGGGTTGTATAAAACTCGATTCCTTTCAAATTCTTTAATGAAAAATAGTTCTTGAATAAGAGAGCAAGGTTTCATATTTGAAACTATGTAGGCAAGCATCATTTTTGTGTCAAACATAAAGTTGTGGTACTAGCTACACCTTCTAACAAAATTAAAACCATTCACAAAAACTTCATTTTTGTGTCAAACATAAATTTTGGTTTTCAATGAGACTATGCAAGACTTATACACTCTAATATCGTAAATAATGTATTTAATATTGCTCCTAACTAAAATAACTACAAATTAACTTTTATGATCTTATAAAATTAGAAAAATATGAAGTTAGTCCTTCTTCATATTTTTCTAATTTGGCCTATTTTTTCCTATAGGATTTTAATTGTGTAAAATCATCAAAGTGAAAGAAAAGCCATAACAATTAAAGCAAAAAATAGAGTGGTGGCCAGCTGTTATTGAATGTATATATACACTATATATTGACTAGCTATTATTCCTATATGAGTGGTGGCCAGCTTGCAATTTAAATTATCCCAGGGTGCTCATTGATTTTTCTTCCTGCTTTAATGCTTTCATTTGCAACTAAATTTGCACTAAGTGTTTCCTCATAGAACAACGAGATGTTATAGTGCTATAGTGCTTAGTTTATTATGTCATCATTTGAAAAAATTGTGTAAAATCACAGTTTTGTTACTTTTGTACCCTGTTGTAGGCAGACATATATCTAGGACACATTATTGTACATGTTTGGCAACTGCTAGTACTTCATGATGCAGGATAAAATAAAGATCAATACTGGTTAATGATTTATGGATTTTAGTAACTTATTCTAGGTTGGTGGTTATGTCAGGAATGCATGCTATGTTTAATGTGATGACAAATGGCTATAGACAAGCTACAGGTCAATTCACCTACCAAGGGCCTCTGTTTTTTTTTTTTTTTGGATGTGCTAGCCGATACCCCAAACAACTTTGAAGTGTAAAAAGTCCTATGTGGAGTATGTACATGACTATGTAGAGATAGTAGAACTGTTGGCATGTTCAAATACCAAGTATGGATGCATTGTGGGACTGCTAAACTAAGATACTAGAATTTTAAAGACTAATTTCTAGTTGAGATGAATGGCATACTGCAGACAGTTTTATATATATAGCATCATTTCTAGTCTGCAATTTTATGCATGGTGGTCTGGAATTCCTTTGTATCATTGGTAGTCACTTTGCTTTTGTATGTAATTTGGTGGAATGTTATACATACACACTTTCATAAATAGGGTAGAAAAACTCTATCATGTGCAAAACCAAATGTAGGCATACAAAACCAGATGACGGCCAATTAAATTGATCAGGATATATATATTTGTGTGTGTGAAAAACATAATATGTGCAAATCCAATGGAGACACAGAACTCAGAAAAGTGTACCAAATATATAAAGTTGTTGTCTTACCTTGAATGTTTATGGTCATGCCTCAATATAAGGATTTGTAATCCATCCAGCGAAAATGAATATAATCAACCACCAACCTTCTATTCTCCATTCA
Organism: Carya cathayensis; assembly: GCA_011037825.1. Lineage (NCBI taxonomy): Eukaryota > Viridiplantae > Streptophyta > Magnoliopsida > Fagales > Juglandaceae > Carya > Carya cathayensis. Next base: position 207,367 of record QGSO01000476.1, read on the forward strand.
GTTCTTATCAGCTTTCCTCCCCTCATTAATTTCGATTGGGCCAAGCTTGAGGGAGAAGCACTTGTGATTGGGCTGTTCAAAAGCTTGAAGAAGCATTACAGCTGCATCTATAAAAGAAAATAATTGTTTTTTTGAAGAACCTAGCTACTACTCAGTGAAACTTGGAACGCCAAAAACACCTATTCATGTTGATGGTATAGCCAAACAAAACTTAAAATGAAGTTAAATATGAAAGAACAAAAGAATAAAGTACCTCTTACAAATTGCAAGGCCAAGTCCACTGCCACCAGAATTTCTTGTCGCCAATGATTGAGTTTGTGAGAATTTGGTAAATAGTTTTGGAATATCCTGAGGGCTAATTCCTGATCCCGAATCTTTCACCTACACTCAAAGCAAAACATGAATATGCAAAGCCAACTTTTAAAACAAATTATCTAAATATCATGAAACTGGAGGATTTCAATTGAGTTTTGCAGACCAAACCTGTACACGCAAATAAAAGTGATCATCACTTGGCACAGGAAAAAAGTCTGGCGCACGAGAATCTCTTAAAGAATCTGATTTTGCAACAAACGCGGTGATTGAGATGCTGCCCTCTTTAGAGAACTTCACAGCATTACCAACAACATTCAGCATGGTTTGCATAAGGCGTTTTTCATCACCTACAGCATACACTGGCAAATCTTGCGCTAAATTTAATGTAACGGACAACTTCTTGACAGATGCAACAGGCTTTATCAAGTTAAGGACCGGAGATTGAGACATCGGAGATGTGCTTGTCCCTCAAGTTGAGACACGCAAAATAGAAGGTTGTCCCATATATTTTACACCCAAATTTGAGGGGGGAAAAAATATCACCACAAAATTCATCCTCATTGCGCCGTAAATCCCTAAAAGCAAACAACCAGGAAAATATAAATCTGCGATATGGGCAAACGCCGTAACAACCATTCTGGGTCGCGTACCAATTTTTCTCGCAGTAATGCATAGCTACTTCAATCGTACATTTCTCGAGTCAATTACAGCAGCTAACTTCAATCGCGATTCTCAAATCGCCGAGATGAAGTTTTCTCATCCCGACGAACAGACAATCGCAGGGAGTACCCAACGACTTTGCGGCGAGAAAACCGATTGAGTGGAAAGCAATTGTGGCAGCAAAGCCCCTGCCTTTCTTGGCGTGTAGATCGACGGAAAGAGCAGCATTTCTTCAGCAGTTCCGTTTCGGCAAAGAACAGAGCATATGTCAGGCTAATTTCCTGGCGGTTTGCCTGCGATGAAATAACCGTGGTTGTTGGGAGTTTGCCACAGTTTTGTTGATTTTTGCTGCAAATATCGAGCGCCGTAAAATGTAAGATCTCTTGTAGTGCCGCCGTCGTATGGATTCTAGTTGTAGGTGAGTAAGAAATCAACTGAAACACAAACGGAGGGAAGAGGGTAAATTGAATAACTCGAGGCCGCGGGGAGGGAAATAAAAATGGTCTTTTGGCGCGTGGAAAATAATTCATGATATTGCAGCGAAAATTATCGCCGCTAAAATAAATATATACGCTGGGAAATTTTAAATGACACTTCTCGCCACTGCAAACTCAATTTTGCCCAGCGATTAATAAGTCGCCGCTATATCACATACATTACAGCGAATTTTTTTGCGGCAGTATTAAAATCACTGGAAAAAGCCTAAATTCTTGTAGTGCATTAAGGCGTGAACCGACTTCGTGAGCCAGGGATGACTCTTTCCACCATTTCAAACCTCTTATGCGATTTAATATATCAACAATGTGGAATACACAAATTTCTCGTCTGATCAATATTTATTTTTTCTTTCTTTTTTACTTTGCCGAGTGTAGGAAAGGGGTAAAGATTTAGGGGAATATGGTGTTTTTAAAAAGCAGTTCGTTGAAATATATATATATATAAAATGTATTTATTGGTTAAATTTTGGGAAATTTTCAAAAAATGGGTGTATGTACTATGAATGCATGAACCCGCACGAGGAGGATTGTTGAACCACCCAATATTCTGGCTGAAAATCTCACAAATAATATCTGCAGTACTTATTTGGAGCAAAGTGGAAATCAGGCATGAGACCTTCATCGTAATAATCCAACGAATGAATATAAAAATTAAAAGCATATCAGGCAGAGGAGCATATGGAAATCAACTTCTGTCATGAACTATCGTAAGAAAAAAAACATTCCAATATTTAAGTATTCGTTGTGGTGCCCAATTTGGCAAATGAAATAATTTAAGATAAAAATAAAATAATGAATGAATGAAATAATTTAACTCTACATATGACAAGGATGATGTCTCCCTGCCGAATGATTATTTTGTAATCATGAGTTTCTTCCTTTTGTATCACTATAGCTAACTGCCCTAAAATTTTAGGAGCTTCCCTAGTTTTCCAAAACTTCTGGCAAGGTTCCCTCCCTCACCTGCGCAATTTTCTTCAAATCCCCATTAAAGAAAAAAAAGAAAAAATCACTTGAACGAGACTCTGTTGGCAGCTATAGTTTCCATGCTGGGCGAAGAAGCAGCAGTTCATTTCAGAAACACTTATCAGCCTTTGAGCAATGGTAATCTAATAGTCCAATGAGCCACATGATCTCAAGAAACGAAAATCCTATCTTTGTGTCGCAGCCTTAAGACGTCTCTGGTCAAGTCGTGGTCTATTTATAAGTTGCTCCTGATACTTGTTGTTACACACACAGCCAGGAAAAGGGTTTGCATAAAAATTCTCCTCCAGCCTCGGTGACTGTCTTCGTGCTTGTCTAGGATATGGTGCTCCAATCCTGTTGGAATGCAGATTCTTAACCTCTGAAGAAAACTCTTCCCAAGATATTGCTCCCTCATCCAGCTTATTTATCAGTCTAACAAAGTTTAATCTGTATATAACACATAACTTTATATATCAGAATACTAATTATTATATGTTGCTACAAAAATAATAGAGTTTGATGAGAATGAAAGCCGAATATTAATGGAAACAAACCTGTCAGGGTTGATAGTCTTTCGAAATCCTTCAAACCTCCTATGTCCCTGCACTGCCTTGGCCATATTTCCATCATATGTATAAACAAAGACATCGCTCTCAAGTGCCACAATATAATCCAAGGCTGCCAGACGATTCTGGTATGGTTCAAAGGATTCTAACTCTTCTTCTGTCGCAAGATTTGAATGAGAGAAGACATTAGGGTACTCAGAACGAAAGACATCCATGCTATTGCTGCCGTATGTCTCTCCTGCAACTATATAGATAGTTGTAGTGGAAGGGTAACCCATGGCCTTGAGGAAAAGGGCTGCTTCTCTTGGGGACATTGGGCACCCCCCTTGGAGTCGTCGTTCATGGCTATTTATCTCTTTCTCCTTCCAGTGCTTAACATTGTACCTCATAATCTTAAGTTCTTCTGCCTCTTCTACTGTAAGGTTGTGGCTGCAGCCAGTGAAAGCAAGCATGTCTTTCTCATATCTGCAGTCGATTGGTCCTAACTTAGTTGGGAAACTTTGAAGTGTTACAGTAATTAGACGAGTAATAGAGGTCACAAATCATGATACCTTAAATGCAAAGCGATATATGGCTCGTTATTTTTCCTCAATCTATCAACCAAAATCCTCCCAAGATCTTCAATATCTTTTGTGTACCGGAGAGCCTCATAATTGGCGCGGCACCTGAGCTTCTGAATGGAGGAAGCTAGGCCATTGTTGACCAGTCGAGAATCAGTATGGGTAAACTTTATCACCTTATGTTTCTTCAACAATGAAACCATGTCCTTCCGGTAGTAATTAGCCTGCAGATGAAGTTTCTGAGATACAACTCCCGTAATAGGAAACTGGAGTTGAAAAATATATATTTTAACTGCTCCGCAAAATATTTCCAGACCTTAGACCAGGAAACAGGAGCCTTGAGAAGGGGCTTCACTGCTGCATACTGTGGTGGCAAATGCTCTACTATCTCGATATCATCCTTTAAAGCTTCTATGAAGTGTCTCGAGTCAAAGACATCTTCAAAATCACTGCAGAAGTATTAGATTTACTTGTTTTAGTGTTTAATAGAGCCCAAGAAAGCAGGAACTAATACTAACATCTATCAGAAACAGACGGGCACTCATAATAATACCTTGGATCAGTCCAAAATGAATCATGATCCAGAGAAGGAAGAACCAGAGTAGCATTCATTATCTTCGCAACAGCAACCATATCACATATCTGATGTCAATGAACTAAGTTAAAAAAACAACTAAATCGTTAAAAAAACAACTAAATCCATGAGACTGCGAGGAACATTCTCCTTATTGGATATGTATGACAAGCTTGATAGTAATTCATACCCCTGTTCTCATCTGATTCAATCCACCATTGGCATGAATAAGAAGATAGCCATTCGTGTTTGAGTCCGTTCCTATGAGAAATTTAAATGGGTAAAAATCAGTACTCATAAGAAAATTATCAAGTTAGATGCGTGATGGGAAAACTTTGGTGCGTGATAGACATACGTATTTGATTACTGGGCCGAGCAATGCATTGATAAAAGTCTTTACTATTTGGTTTCGTCCATATTTCTGAAGCCTGCAAAACAGGTAAAACCAAATAAATTAATAATCACTAATAAAAAAAGCCATATTAAAAAGAGGACTGATTTTTAAGGCTCATAAATGCGCCCCCAAAAGTTAAAAAAGTGATTGAACCCAGAAAGAAAAAGCTTCAATCTGTGTAAAGTTGCATGTTCAAACAAAGTAGAATTACTGACAACTTACTGACAACATACTCTTGCTTTATAACCAAAGTCAAAGTTACTGTATTGTAATATTGTCCTGAAATATTTAGGCCACAGGGAAGGAATGAACATTTAAAAGGCTAGCAAAACATCATATGAAAGCAACCCATACGGATACAGTTGGATATGATGGTCATAGCCAACCCACGAAAATTCAAAGCACCTGTTGCCACCCGCCCACCTTCTTGTGAGTCAAAGCAACAACTTGACTATTTTTAATTGCCAAAAAGAAATGAAAAGTTAGGTATATACTTAAAACAGAACAGAAAAATAAGGCAATAAAATTATCAACATGAGTTTGATCTTTTTATAATGAGAATTTACGAAGGAAAATAAATAAATTAAAAAAAAAAAGAAAGAGGTAGAGTGAAAATATTTACTTACAGGCAATCTTTCGAGAGCCCGCTTCGGAATGGAGGCTTGGGTCTCTGTGACTGCGTTTTGAGCCATTGTCGAATCATCTTTGAAGGTCTGTACGATCAAGAGCCCGTTATCAATCCTCTTCCTGCTCAACTCGGCGTGGCTGCTCAGGAACGAGAACTTAACGAACACCGATACGACCGCCATCAGCATCAGCAACCCGAAGATCTTACGGCCTTTGTTCTTCCCGGATCTCAATGATCGCACCATCACGGCCATCCAGAGGAGCACATTCTCAATGCGGAGCAGCCAAGTGTCGGGCAAAGAGAATAACGCCCGCGAGCGAAGCAGGAGATACCTTATCACGGGGTGGTGGAAATAATATTGGTGGTGGTGGAGTATGTGGGACCCACAGCTGTAGCCGTTGGAACAGTGGTCGTCGTGGTCGGGGAAGTTGGAGAATTTCTCGGCGTCCATGAAGAGGTCCGCCAGTACTCGTCGCCTGGTAGTGGTGGGCCCCCCGGCGGGGGGTAGTGGGCTACCGTTGCAGGAGTTGCTCAGAACGGCACCGGACGACGACATGGCCGGACCAGTTCGAACATCAAAACTCAAAAGAAAGAAGAAAAAAGCTAATGCGGAAAAAGGAGAATTGTGGAAAGAAAGAGAGAGAAAAGAGAGATAAAAAAGGAGAAGAGAAAGAAGGGTTTTTGGCAGTTAGGGAGGGAGAGAAGAAGAGAAAGAGATGGAACCGTCGCTGGATTGTGGGGGCCTCCGTATTGTAAGGCCAATGGAGAGGCTTTGATTGATCGTTCTATTTCTGTTTCGTAGGAGAGCTTTTATGTACAGATACAGACCTCCCTCCGTTCTGTCTTTCTGCGTGTAGAAGTCTATAATAGTCGTGACTCGTGAGTCCTCGAGAGACCAGGTATTGCGTGGTTCATTCCGGCTTTTTATGATTTATCGAAACAAACTTTTTTTTTATAAACATTTTTTTTTTTAAGTTAGGATTTATCAAAACCTTTGCTACTCATTATTTTAAATTATTAAACATTACACCTTTTTAAAATTTCTAATTTTATTTTTCTTAAACTAATTAAATTATTACATTCATCATTCACATACTACATGTTTAAATAAGAAAAAAAATTAAAAAATTAAATATGAAATATAGTGTGAAAATGATTAATAATTTTTTTATTTTTTTTAGCAAAACGACACAATGACGGGATGCTTCAAAATGATAATAATTTACTTTTAAAATTATTTTTTTCAGAAAATTATCTTCTAATCACGCATGTCATGTGTGATTAGACATGCATGTCTTCTAATCACACATGACATGCATGTACTCTTATGCAGGACTTACATATCTTAAGACTGTATATAGAATTACTTATAAAGAATATACTATTTATATAATTGATTCAATAATAAAAACTTGTATATATCATAAATAATGTGAAATTATGGGAGTTCGAAGAAGTGGTTGCCGGAGGACTTTCAAAAGTCCATGAAGTATAAAAATTCTATACAATCAAGTGTTTTGTTTTGTTTTTCTTATAGGATCCACTTCTTAGCGAAGAGGTCAAGTGATTAGAACTACTCAATCTTAAATCATTTTGGTTGTTTATGCAGATCAAGAGTCATTCTATTTATAAAAACTTGTGTATATCATAGATAATGTATGATTACAAAGTGGTTGCGTGAGGATTTCAAAGTCCATTGAAGCATAAAAGTTCCATACAACCGCATGTTTTGTTTTCTTTTTGATCTTATGTTCACTTCTTAATTAGCGAAGAGGTTACTATAAGTGATTAGAACCTAATTGCTCAATCTCAAGTTGTGTTGGTTGTTTTTGCGGAATAGCAATCAAATTATGAATTAAATTTTGTCACATCAAGTGTATAGTACAATATCTCTTTGTAATTCTTATCTTTTTTTTTTTTTTTGAGGTGTTAAAATATAAATTCACTAATTCATTAAAATTTATTTATTTTTCTTACTGATTTAATCTATGATAAATTGTGTAATTTAATATCACATCACGTAAACGTCCTCCTTAATTTAATGAGTATTATCAACCACCAAATTCACTTAATTTCTTCCCAAATGAATGACATCTCAACTATATATCGAACGCTTATCTTAAAAAGATGTAAAAGATATATATAAAAAAAGATGTTAATAATCTCATTAATAATCTGTGATGGTAAGATAATCTAACAACGCACGGATCAAAACCCACGACTCTTTTATCTATGACCTGATGGCATATAGTTCAATTTTCTAAATTGAAAACTTGGATTCGAACCCTTACTTCCTATATAAAAATAATAAATAATAAAATAATAAAATAAAATAAAAATTTTGCACATTGATATTTTTATGATAAATATAATATTACTTATCCATACACAATAAAAAATTAAAACAAAAAAACTATACTTAGCAGTCATACATCACCTGTTTTTATTTTTTTTTCCCATAGCAAGTATGTGGTATGGGGTTATTGAATAAAATAATTCAAATTAATAAACATAAACCAAAAAGAGAAAGAAGTGGCAGGCCACCCTATAGTACATGTAACAGCCCGCTAAAATTATCAGTTTTGGATTCTTTCCCGACAGCAATCATATCTCTCTCGTCTTTACCCTCATCTGGAATCACGCGTATAGATTATTTTTTCCGTAAATCACGTAATTTGTTCTTCACCGACAGCTGTAAAATCATGAACAGTTTTATCCTAAGCGTTATACCTCGATGGCGTTTTCCCGAATCTTATCCATCGAATTTCAAAGTATTAGATAAGCTTGTTTTTAAAGTAGCACAATTATAATAATTTAATGAGCTCTGAAAATATTATAATTGTGGATAATTACTTAGATTAAATATTTTAGTTGTTTTAAGATATTAAGATGTTTAATTTTACGTTGAAAACTCTTATTTAAATTAATTGGTTTTATCATCTTCGATTAATTAACGGTACTTTATCATTTTATATAATGATGAGGAAATATTATTTTATAAATTTTAGTTTATAAAATAATATTCTACCTTAATTCATCGTGGTGTTTTATTTAAAGTGTTTTATTTAAAATAAAACATTTAGCGTTTTTAATCAGTGTTTTAATTCACGTTGATTATTTGAGGATCCCAAAGCGTAGGATTGAAGTTAATTACCTAGGCCCCTACCCTTTTTCCTTCATTTTTCCTTTTTTCTTTTTTTTCCTCTCTCTTTTCCTCTCCTTCTCTCCATGGTCGACTTACACCCTTCCACCATAGCTGATCGGTTCTAGCTTCCTACCGGCGCCACCTCCGGCCGCCGTGCCTCACCTCCACCTCCGGCATGTCCCTCTCTCACCGGTGAACATCCCCTCCAAGTTTCACCTCCATCCGAGCCACGGTTAGCCGCCACTCTCGCCTCCAAACAAATGGGTTTTTAAGGCTTTTCACCATTTTGGACCACCATACACGGCCAAATCAGCCACCAAGCACCACCATTGGATTCACCACATCAAGGGCTTCCTCCCCATGTCTTTCTTTTTCCCAAACTCTCACTTTTTCTCATATGGGTTTCTCAAAACACCCGTTCGGTTGCACCACCGTGCGCCGCCGTACACGGCCACCCGTGGTGTTTCACCACCACCATCTTGTTCCTCTCATCCTCATGAACCTCTCCAAGAAATTTCATGGCCAACGGAGCTTCGTAGAGCTCACACTCTCCCGCACTCTCCAAGGCCAAAAATGGTTTCAAACGGCCGATCTGCCGCCGTTAGCCACCGTCCGACCACCACCTCGCCACCACAGCTCCACCACATGTTCCTCTACCTTTCCCTAGCTTTCCATGAAGTTCTATGGCTTTTCGCTACCTCGCGTCTCCTCCGCTCACCGTTCGGAGTTACTGTTCACGGCGTGATGCCGCCGTGCTCCGCCACCTTTGACCATCACAAGGCGACCGTGAGTCTTCCAAGACCACGCCTAGCCTTTCTCAAGCCCAAACTACCACTTTATGTGGTGGACAGACACCGTACCGCCACGTATGCTCCTCCGACGCATGTTCGTGACGAGCAGCGAGCGACGCACGGGTTATCCCGTCGATGGTATAACCCTCTATCTTTAGTTATTTATGTTTAACATAGTTGATTTGGTTGGCTGTAGACTGTGTAGTTAGTGTTTGTGGAGTTCGCTGCGTAGTTGTGAAACGAAGTGTGGTTGTGAAGTGTTAGGCTTGATTTTGTAGTTTTGTGGACTGTGCTGTGAAGTATAGGCGTGAGATGGATGCCGTAGATGTGATACGGCGGGTTGTGTGAAGAGAATACGCGTGTAGCGTATTCTGTGTAATGCAGCGACGCGCCGCGCGACGTGCGCTGTAGTGATGTGGGTCGTAGAAGGAAGGGAGTACGCATGTAGTGTACTCCGTGTGGTATGGCGATGCATCGTGTGATGTGCATCGTGTTGATGAGTGTTGTAGCGAAGGAAGTACGCGTAGCGCGTACTCCGTGTCGCAGCGTATCCGGCGCATAGCATGCCCGTGAGACGTGTATCGCAGTGATGGGTTTTGTAGTGTGAATGGAAGAGAGTTCACGTGAGTGTACTCTGTACTAAGTCGTGATACACCGGATGGCGTGTCACGAAGGGTTGGATGGCGTAGCAGAGAAGTGTGGAGCGTATGGTGTAGTGTTGGGAAACTGTATGACAGTGTCCCGAAGCAGTGATGATATGGATTATAGTCCGGGTGACTGGTGTCATCTTGTGGTTGACTATGGCTAAGAGTATATGGATTGAGAAATGAGTTGTTTGTTTGGTTGTTATTGATAATTTTAATGAACTTGTTTTAGTGCAAAGGCTTTCTGAAGTCAATTTATCTCTTCCGAGTATAGTGAAACCTCAAGTTGGCCGTGGTGTTGCAAGTGCTTACAATATGGCAATTGAGTTCAGAAGTGAAAATCTTAAGGACTTGAGTGTTCCTCTTCCAGCTGTTGTGCAGTTCCTCGTGTTTCGCGCTCTATTCTCATAGAACGCGACGATCGAGGTAAGTTAGCCTCTAACTTACTATCAGTTTATTGTGTATGTGTGATGGGTAAGGGAACTACAATTTATGTATGTATGTTATCGTATATGCCATGTCATGCTATGTCATTACATGTTTATCTGTTAAGTATGATTTAATCTCTCATGAATATTTATCTGTTACACAATCTTTTCTGTCATACAATGTTGTATGTTATAAGTATGCCATGTTAAGTATGCCATATGATACATGTATGCCATTAAATGTTTATGATTAAATCATATTGTGCCATTTACAAGCATACGCCATGTTAGAAAAGTATATGATATTAAATAATATCTCATGCATTAAGAAAGATAAGACATGTTATGTTACGTATAATACGTGGGGCCACAACAACTGTGGAGTACGTATTATATTTTATGTTACGTATAATACGTGGGGCCACAACAACTGTGGAGTACGTATTATATTTTATGTTACTTATAATGCGTGGGGCCACAACAACTGTGGAGTACGTATTATATTTTATGTTACTTATAATGCGTGGGGCCACAACAACTGTGGAGTACGTATTATATTTTATGTTACTTATAATGCGTGGGGCCACAACAACTGTGGAGTACGTATTATATTTTATGTTACTTATAATGCGTGGGGCCACAACAACTGTGGAGTACGTATTATATTTTATGTTACTTATAATGCGTGGGGCCACAACAACTGTGGAGTACGTATTATATTTTATGTTACTTATAATGCGTGGGGCCACAACAACTGTGGAGTACGTATTATATTTTATGTTACATGAAGTATGGGGCCACAACAACTGTGGAGCATACACTACATGAGACACAGCAATTGTGACATGTAGAATACGTGGGGCCACAACAACTGTGGAGTACGTATTATATTTTATGTTACATGAAGTATGGGGCCACAACAACTGTGGAGCATACACTACATGAGACACAGCAATTGTGACATGTAGAATACGTGGGGCCACAACAACTGTGGAGTACGTATTATATTTTATGTTATGTGTATTCATGGGGCCACAACAACTGTGGAGCATGAAGTATGGGGCCACAACAACTGTGGAGCATACACTACATGAGACACAGCAATTGTGACATGTAGAATACGTGGGGCCACAACAACTGTGGAGTACGTATTATGTTTTATGTTACTTGAATACGTGGGGCCACAACAACTGTGGAGTACGTATTAACGCACGTTATTAATCAAGACAATTGAATAAGATTCCAAGTTTATGTTAAGTCCAGTTTCAGATCAAATACATGATAAGTCAAGTTTTAGATCAAGTCCATGTTATGTTATACTCACGTACATGTTATGTTCAAGTTTATGTTATTTTCAAGTTCTTATTTATGTTATGCAGGTTTACGTTCATGCTATATTTCAAGTCCATGTTATGTTTCACGTTCATGTTATGTTGTTTGTTCATGTTATGTTTTAAGCTTAAGTTCATGCCATGTTAAGTCAAGTTCAGTTCACGCTTAAGTTCTGGTTAAGTCATGCTATATGTCAAGTTATACTATGTTTATGTATGACTATAATTATGCATTTATGCTTTTACTGCCATGCATGCATTTTTAACCTGTGTGTGAGTTTTATGTTAACTTACTGAGATTTGTAATCAAATCTCACTGTGGTAGTCCCAACTACCATTCCCCCCGAATGGTAGATCTTGTTACAGGACCCAAAGGAGAATTGGAATCTGACCAACTGAATACGGTCGACTAGGCCACGGTGCGATGTTGATGATGGTATAGTATTTAACTTAGGTTAATACTTGTACTTTTGGAGTTGTATCTCAAGTATTCTTTTGATCACAACCATTTTGGACTAGTGTGATGATCACGGCTTTTTAGTATGCCTTTATGTATGAATTATGTTTCAAGTATTTGGGATATATTTAGTTTGGTGCATAGTATTGCTAAAGAAAAAGATTATCCGCTGCGAATATTGCATAATACTAGATGCATGTTAGGAACATTGCATCTTATATGTCATGAACGGGGGTAGGTAACCTTGTGTTGCATGTCTCGACGCTTCAAATGTCCGTTCAATCCCAAGCAGAATTTGGGGGCGTCACAGTACACAACCACCCCATCCCCGGGTGGTCCAAAAAGCTGGTTAATCATGTTAGATTTAGTCGAATTTGGCCTCAACTTGATGAATCTAGTCTTAACTCGTCAGATTTGGCTAGATTGGCGGATCATGTAATGGACCCACTGATAAACTATAACCAATTCGAGATGGTTAGTCTCCAAGAACTAGAGAGAGGAACTAAATGCAATTTGCATTTAGTTGAATCAGGATGATTAAACGACTGTGTTTAATCATCTTGTGGTTTACAGTTTACAACCCTTTTTAACGACTTGTCGTTTACACTCTTTATACTTTTCACTTAATAGAACGACAGCGCATTACATTTCTCTCAACTACCACTTTTCATTCATACTTCTTTCAAGTTAACTGTCATTCTCCACGCTGTTTTTCTTCATCTTTATTCCTCAACACAATTACTCCTCATCATCAATCGGCTCATAACATACCCTCCCCCTTTAGAAAACCTTGCCCCCAAGGTGAGGGTAGTTATTCTTTAGTTGCCAGTAAGGTTCCCAAGTCGCATCCTCTATTGCCCCTCCTTTCCATTGGACTAAAACTTCAGTCAATGGTTTGTTGTTCCATTTTTTGAACCTCCTCTGCAAAATACATTCAGGTTCTGGGATCAATTCACCCTTAAAATCAACCGGTGGTAATGTTGACAAAGGTGAAACAAGTTGGCCCAACTTTCTCTTAAGGCAAGAGACATGAAAAACTGAGTGTATAGCAGACCCTTGAGGCAACAACTTATAAGCCACTTGCCCAATCCTCTCAATGACTTGAAATGGTCCATAAAACTTAGGAGATAATTTGAAATTTCTCCTAACTGCTAAGGATTGTTGTTTGTATGGCTGTAGCCTTAAGAAAACCCAATCTCCCATGTTGAATTCTCTTTCAGTTCTCCTTTTATCAACTTAGTATTTTGTCCTTTCCTGAGTAGTATTTAAATTTGCCTTCAAAGTGGCCATAATTTCTTCTCTAGTTCTTAAAACTTCCTCAACTGCCTGGTTAGCAGTAAGGTCAGGAACAAGGGACTGTAACTTGGTTGGGGGCCTGCCATAAACTACCTCATAGGGAGTTAGCGTTGTTTAAGTGTGAAATGTGGTGTTATACCACCACTCAGGTAAGGTCAACCGCTCAGACCAGAGCCTTGGCTTGTCAGCTATAAAACACCTCAAAAAATGCTCGAAGCATTTATTTACTGGCTCAGTCTATCCATCACTTTGAGGGTGATAAGCAGATGAATAAGAAAGAGTTACTTCTTGCAATCGAAACAGTTCTTTCCAAAAAGAACTAGTAAAAGTGGCTCCCCTATCAGATACAATGGTTTGAGGCATTCCATGCAACTTAAAAACATGATCAAAGAGAACCAAAGCTACCTTTGCTGCGGTAAAGGAATGTTTAAGAGGCATAAAGTGGGCATATTTTGATAATCTATCCACCACCACCATGACTACTGAAAAGCCTTTAGAAACTGGAAGACCTTCTACAAAGTCCATAGACAAATCTGTCCAAATTAATTGAGGCACAGGTAGTGGTTGTAATAACCCAAGAGGGTTTATATTTTCCACCTTATTCTTCTGACACACTTCACATTCTTAAATATAAGTCTTCACCTCGTTTTTCAAACCAGGCCAATAAAAATCTTGCCTAGCTCTCTGCAAAGATTTATGATTGCCTGAATGACAAGCAGAAGGGCTGGCATGTATAAAATGCAGAAGTTTAAGCTTCAACTCGTGAGAATTAGGGACATATATCTTTCCTTTCCTCATTAACACTTCATGTTTTATAACAAACTTAGAGTTTGTAGCAGCACCATTCCTCAACACAACTAACTGTTCTTGAATCAATGGATCAGGTAGATAGGCTAGTTTTAATTCATCCAACTAAAGTGGAGTAGGGTATGAAATGGCAAAAATTGTTGCAGCTTCATCTTCTAAGCCATCCTTTTGAGACAAGGCATCAGCAACCTTATTTTCAGCTCCCTTTTTATACTCAATTGAAAACTCAAAGCCCAACAGCTTTGAGATCCATTTTTCTTGAGCTGCTGTACCTATTTTCTGCTCCAACAGATACTTTAAGCTCAAATGATCAGTTCTTATGGTAAACAATGATCCTAACAAATAAGGCCTCCATTTTTTAATGGCTAATACCAAAGCAAGCAACTCCTTTTCATAAGTGGAAAGATATAAACTCTTCCATTTCAAAGCCTGACTCAAAAATGCCAAAGGTCTCTAATTCTGCATTAAAGCAGCACCTATTCCCACTCCACATGCATTACATTCAATGATAATTGTTGAGTGAAATCAGGTAAGGCTAATACAGGTGGACTCACAACAGCCTCCTTTAAAGCTGTAAAAGCTTATGTAGCTGATTCATTCCATACAAAAGCATCATTTTTTAACAAAACAGTAAGTGGTGCTGCAATCTGGCCATAGTTTTTGATAAACTTTCTGTAATAACCAGTTAATCCCAAGAAACCCCTTAATGCTTTAAAAGTTTTTGGAATTGGCCATGAAACCATTGCCTCTATCTCGGGTCAGCTCTCACACCCTCCTTGAAAATCAAATGGCCTAAGTACTCAATCTCCTTGCATGCAAAATGACATTTGGACTTCTTAGCATATAACTGGTGTTTCTTCATAATTGCCAACACAGTTGCTAAATGAGTCAAATGAGAGTCCAAATTCTTGCTATATACAAGAATGTTATCAAAGAACACAATAACAAATTTTCTAAAAAATGGTCGAAAGACATAATTCATGAGAGCTTGAAAAGTTAAGGGGGCATTAGTGAGTCCAAAAGGTATAACAAGGAAATCATAATGACCATTATGTGTTCTAAATGCAGTTTTATGAATATCTTGAGGCCTCATTCGAATTTGATGATACCCTGATCTTAAATCTAGTTTTGAAAATATAGTAGAGCCAAATAACCCATCCAACAATTCATCAACTACTGGAATGGGATACTTATCTTTAATGGTGGCCTCATTAAGCATCCTGTAATCCATACACATCCTCCAAGACCCATCTGCCTTCCTAACCAAGAGCACAGGTGATGAAAATGGTGATTAGCTGGGTCTAATTACACCAGTCCATAGGAGCTCAGCTACAATCTTTTCAATTTCTTCCTTTTGGCAATGTGGGTATCTGTATGGCCTCAAACAAACAGGAACAGCTTCATTTTTCAACAAAATCTTATGGTCTTGAGATCTATGTGGAGGAAGACTCTTAGGTTCCTAAAAAATACCCTCATAATTATTTAGTAACTCATCAACCTGAGGACAAGATATTATTTGCTTCTGAACTGGCTCCACAGCCATCAATTGGAGCCAAAATCCTTTGGACACTTTAGAAATAACTGTCATTTCTTTATTATCCACTAACTCAGAAATTGGTGAGCTAAGTCCTTTAAGAACCACGCTTCTATTATCATAAGAAAACTTCATTTGCAACTTAGCAAAATTCAACATTATAGGCCCCAAAGATTGAAGCCACTGCACACCCATAACAACATCACACCCTCCCAAATCAAGGGTAAAAAAATCAGCCAGAAAATTATTACCTTGCATATGAATTTGTACATTATGAACTCTACCCAAACTCTGGACAACCTCCCCATTGGCCACTCGAACTTGTATTGACTGGTCTCTTTCAACTGTTAAGGCACATTTATCTGCAATTGTAGTATCCACAAAGTTGTGGGTGCTACCAGTATCTATTAAAATCACCACTTTCTTTTTATTAATTTGACCCACAATCCTTATTGTCTTAGGATTAAGTGTCCCAACAATAGCTTGTAAGGAAATTGAAGCCACATTTGCAACCTGAACAGGTTCTTCTTCAGGTACTGTTTCTTCATCTTCGACAATCTCAACATCAAGAATATCCATACCTTCTAAAAGGTAGATTCTTGGTTTAGTACACTTATGGCCTTGGTGCCATTTCTCATCACAAAAATAACAGAGACCCTTCTTTCTCCTTTCTTGCATTTGTGAGGGGGAAACCTTTTGATAAGGCAGTCTTGTAGATCGCAACCCTTTTGGTACCCCCAAAATTGAACCTCCTTCTAGCCGAGATGCAGACTCAGTGTAAGTAGTTTTCCCTACCCTTTTAGTTAACCAAACATGCTCTTCTTGCATTCTTTCCAATCCAAATGCATCATTAAAATTGATTGGTTTCAACATACGTACTGGAATTCTCACTTCATCCTTCAACCCACTTAAAAAACAACTGAGCTTTTTTTCTTCAGTAACCCCTTTAATCCTATTTGAAAGCAACTCAAACTCTGCCTTATAAGCAGTAACAGAATTAGTTTGCTTCAAACGTGTTAATGCCTCAATTGGATCATCATATGTTGATGTACCAAACCTTACTTGTATTGCCTTTATAAAATCCTCCCAAGAATGGAAGTATCCTGCCTCACTTGCCCCTTGAAACCACACAAGAGCTTCCTCCTCCATATGAAAAGAAGCAAAAAAAATTCTTTGACCTGGAGGTATTTGACGGTACATAAAGTACTGGTTAGCTCTATAAATCCAAGCTAGAGGATTCTTCCCAACAAACTTTGGGAAATCAAGCTTAATGCCCTTCACAAAGGATCTGTCACCCATATCAAGTGCTTTCCCAATACTTTCAGGCCCATCAATATTTCTGAGTTGATCATTACTCTCAGAGGCATTACTGTAAATTTTAGACAACTGTTGGAAAAGATCAGAAAACCTTTTTTCTTGAACTTCCCTCTCAATCCTCGCAGTTTCTTGTTGTTGGCAAATAATGAAAATTGTATCTTCTATCTGCTTCTGTTGTCTTTCTTGCTAAAGTCAAACCTGGTTGATTCATCTGCAACTTGAGCGTACGATCTTGTTCCTTCAGCCATGGTGACTGACTCGTGATACCAATTGTAATGGACCCACTAATGAACTATAACCAATTCGAGATGGTTAGTCTCCAAGAACTAGAGAGAGGAACTAAAGAGAGTTAGAGAGAGAAGTTTGTTGAACACTGGATACCATCGTTGGCCTCCATCCCAACTGATGGCTTCTTTTTATAGATGCAATTTGCATTTAGTTGAATCAAGATGATTAAGCGACTATGTTTAATCATCTTGTAGTTTATAGTTTACAACCCTTTTTAATGACTTGTCGTTCACACTCTTTATACTTTTCACTTAATAGAACGACAACGTATTACATTTCTCTCAACTACCACTTTTCATTCATACTTCTTTCAAGTTAACTGTCATTCTCCACGTTACTGTTCTTCATCTTTATTCCTCAACATAGCTGCTCCTCATCATCAATCGGCCCATAACAGATCAAAGCCAAGTTTTGCCAACGCTAATGATTTTTAGACCGACGTGGAAAATTTTCAGCTTATATCACTTTGAAAATTAGTGGTTGGCTACCACCCTAGGCTTGAGTGATTTTTCGGCCTCTCTTGAGATGGTGACCATTGCCCCTAAGGGTTGGCAGGCCAAAGATAGCTGGTGGTGGTAAAAAATGAATTAAGGTTAGGGCGGAGTTTGTGATTTTAGAATTTATAGTTTATATTTTAGTGTTTTAGACTACGAAAAATGATAGTGTATGGCTTAGATTTTATTAAAAACTATGAAATATTCTAAATGCGACAAATAAAGATTCTCTTATCTTATGCTATAAATGTTAACAAGCCATACCATTTTCCACCTTATATATTATCACCTTTAGTCAAATTTATTGGTGGTATTGAACTTAGATAACAACATTTAAACCATGCGACATTGTAGATGTGACTAAATATAACAAGATTTAAAATTTTAAAAAATCCCAATGTAAATATTCACCATTTCTTTATAACTTACATGCCAATCATTTACTATCATGCTAGAAGATGATAGAACCATTGTAGTTAAAAAGATGATGAATAATAGAACTTCTATTATCAGTAACATATATTGATCATATCATGCAATTTATTAAATAACAATGCCTTAATTAGTTGTAAAGAAGCACGATAATTACAAATCTTTAATCTATTCTATATACACTAAATTATATTTGCAGTTCTAAGATATATAAGACTCGTGCATTATATTTAAAAAATTACATTAATTTGGGACCTACATGAAAAAAATATTTTTTAATAAGAAATTCCATAATTTTTATAAAAAGACATGCAAGACTTTAACACTATATCTAAAAAGAAAATGCTCTAACAACAAAGGGATTATATAAATCCCACAAACTAATATGGTTTGATATAATTTATCAGATTATAAAATTATTTTTATTATAAAATAAATTTAATAGATTAGATAAAATTAAGTCAATTTATATAATTTTTTTTTGAAAGATAGAACAACTCTATCTAAAATCCTTCGTTTTTCAAACGCTTATAAAAGTCATTTCTCATGGAAAATGCATATTTTTAACTGCAAATATAATTTTTATAAAAGTCATTTCTCATTATAGACCGACACAAGTAGAGACGGATATGGTTTCGGGGCATAGAAACTTTGGAGTGAATCCTCTTTAGAATAATGCTAGATCTCCCGTTGGTAATTAAGAAAAAATTATTTAATATTATTATAAAATTTTTATTTTTTTTAAATAATTAAAAAAAAATTGACGTGAAAAAAAAAAAAAAAAATTTTATAAGCCTAGCGAGCCCCAGCGGCTGCTTAGCAGGCTCCTTCTCCTTAACCCATACCCGGTAGGGGTGGGCAGCGGGGCCCCAGAACCCGCTGCCCCGCCCCGTTCGCCCCGTTAGGGCCGGGGCGGGGGCCCCCCGGCCCGCATGGGCACCCCCAGCGGAGGCGGGGGACGGAAACGGACCCCCCCGGTCCGTGTTTCCCCCGCCCCGCACCGTATATATATATATATATATAATGATCTCTATGCCATTCTCGGCCTCAAGGCAGACCCATCTCTCAGCGTCGACTTCATCACCAGCACTTTCTGCAAGCTGGTTAAGTTGGTGCATCCCGACGTGTTTTGCTCGTCAGCAGCACCAGGTGCTCTTCGACTCATCAACCAGGCGTGGGAAGTCTTGAGCGACGAGACGAGTCAAGAGGCTTACGATGTTCGCATGGGTCTGCGTCCGCAGCCGTCGACGAAACCAAAGACTGATCGGAGACGACTCGTCGAGATCAAAAGATGCGCACCTAAGGTACTGGCCGAGAGCGATGCGAGTCGGGTGGTCCATGGAAGAAGGGTCACCGGCTAAGACACCATCGGTCTAGATCTTGTTGGTTTCTTTTTCTAGAGCACGCTTGTTCTTGATGTATAGGATCGAGTTAATATTTAGGGGACGAAATGCGGGGGGCGGACGGATTGCCCCCCACCCCGTACCCCGGCATGCGGGACGGGGTATCCCGCCCCCGGTGTATGGTGCGGGTAGCACCCCTAATACCCGGAATGACTTCCATCCTCGTGTTCGCAAAAAACCACGTGCTGTCGTTTTGCCGTTGCTGACTTGTTTTTTTTACTTTTTTTTGGTTTGGTTTTACATTGGATTTGGGACATTCCAGTTTCAGGAAATCCAAAACACGACAGGTGGCACTATCCCAGGAGCCCCATATGTCCTTATGACGACCCTGATTGTCTTCTTGTCTCACTCAGCTCTGTACCCGCCTAAATTGCCCATCTTCTTTAAACTAGCCGTTACATCTGATGATGACCTTTTCCCGCTTCCTAACCGTTGGATCGTTTTTCAATCACGATGCTTTTTTTTTTTTTTGAGGGACAATCACGATGCTAACATCCCTAATATTATTTTTGTAATATTATATTTTGATGGGACTATTTACTTGTACAAAAGAAGGATTAATCATTGTGTCGTGCCGTCCTACATCGGCATGGGAATTAAGCTGTACAACAAACGTTACTTATAATTCTATGTAAAATAATGTTATTTTTATAATTTATTTTATAAAATATTCTTTATTTAATCTATAGTTTTATAAGTGATTATAAAAATGATTATATATGTCTTTTTATTATTTTGTAAATGCAACTCTCATGATCTTGTTATATGTTTATATAATTAAATTAATTTTAAAAAGTTTATGTGAAGAATGCAAATAGAAGGATCACAAACTTTTTTTAAGTATTTTTTGAATTGACCTTCGACATAATTTATGAGATGAGTCTCCACAAACATTTTCTGCGAAATAAATAATTTATATAAATTTTAAATAGATAAGTCTCGTATAAATTTTTATCAAAAAGTAAATCTCATCTAAAAAGAGTGAAAGAAACTATTTTTTAGTAGTGGAATTTATTTTTTTACAAAATGCTTGTATAAAATTTATCTATTTAAAATTTGTACTCGACATTATTCTTTTCTATAAATTATAATGCAGATCAAGTATATATATACACATTTAACATCATAACTAAGAGTAATACCGAGTATAAATCTTAAATAGATAAATTTCATATAAACTTTTTTTTATAAAAAAGTAGATCTTATTAAAAAATTAGTTTTTATACTTTTATAAAATGTG
The DNA here is from genome assembly GCA_011037825.1 of Carya cathayensis. Lineage (NCBI taxonomy): Eukaryota > Viridiplantae > Streptophyta > Magnoliopsida > Fagales > Juglandaceae > Carya > Carya cathayensis. Next base: position 228,134 of record QGSO01000476.1, read on the forward strand.
ATTTACATTTTTACAAAATTCTAGGTGAAACTTATTTATTTTAAATTTATATAAATTAATTCTCTTGAATTTATTATTCTCTTGAATTTATATAAAGAAATGGAATGATCAAGATGCTTCTTTTGTCAATCAGATCACGGCCGGAAAGCTAGGGCAATCCTAGTGGTGGAGCCACGATTAACCAATCATATCATAGGAGGGTTAAAAATGACATAGTTTATAGTGTTGAGGGAGAGATGCCGATGGAGCTAAAGAGTCTAATCTCTGAATTACTTGGGAATGGAGTTGGGAGTTATCTGGACAATGGGTCTCCACTAAGCAAGTTGTAGCTAGACCTTCCATGACATATCAACGCTTGAAAAGCCATCAAGGTGGTTGAATTGAACCCTTTTTTTTTTTTTTTTGTCTAATAAGAAGGCCGTGGCACATATATAGACACAGCAAAGGCTAAATAACCTTAATTTAGAACTCTGACAACTATTTATTTTTGTTGGATCTCTTGACCTCCCTCTAACTAATGACTTATTTTGTTTTGTTTGTTTCCATATATTTGGTGCAATATATCTTCGTGACCACCACAACCTAAAAGAGTTTCTGTGTGATAGCAACAATCTACCGGCGGATCCATGCAGCTGCGGCCAGTTGGAGTGATGCCAGCTTGATGTTGAGGTCTGGAAACCGCGTGGGCCCTCAGTTTGGAGATCTGCAGATCAGCTTAGATGCAGACGGCCCTGGAAGATTTCTGTCTGCTACCATGGTACTGCATGGTCATCCTGTGCCAGACCACTAGTCCAGCTCCAAACATTTTTTTTTTAATTTTTTAAAAAGCGGACAACACTCTGTAATTTTATTAATCCCTCAGAAAAATATTGTAGTAATATTTCGTAATACTGAGGCGACAAGTCCAAACAATCAAGATGGTAAATACTAAAAAAACAACCAAAACAGCAATATAAACTCTATTCAGAATGTATTAGCCAAAATTCATTTGTCAAGCTCCAAGCATGATTTGCACTAGTGAAATCTAAGCAAGCACTGTTATATGGTTTGGTTCGTATTTTGCATATATAGGGTTTAGGTTCCTACAAGCTAGGTACATAAGTTACCTATTTAGAATAAGGGCAATTCAAGAAGTTATATTATCCGAACCTGAAAATTCAATAGCCTATAGATAAACGTATGAAAAGAGCTATACAATATATATATATATATATTAGGAGTGCTACTTGCACTCTCGGAGTGAGAGTGTCGACCGAACTTTTTATCTATCACTTTTTCCGATTGCAAATAGTGCTAAAAATTATTGGCCCAAACCGAAGCGATCATGTCCCCAATCTCATTAAAAATTTGCTAAAAAACCATAATACATCTTTGTCAAATCAAGTCATCAAATTAAGATGACACACCAACAAAATTAGGTTCCATAAACCCAACAGCCCATTGGGTCCAAAACCTCTTTCTCGGTCATTTTGGGCCTATATTTAAAAAACATTGTCTAGAAACAAAATAAAAACTATATTTTACATATAACATAAAATGAAATAACTATGTTTAATTTAAGTATTCTAAGATATTACAATAATAAAAATTAATCTAAAGCTATTACAAATTAATATAGAATATTACAAATTGTCAAATAATTTAAATGAATAATATTATAAGGTGACTTTCAGTCTTGAGATTGGAATTTGGGTGGTGGTGGACAACCAATATATACATATGTAAAAAAACCAAAAACATTAATCGGAAAACAAATTAGAATCACAACCAATATATACATATGTAAAAAAATTAAAAACATAAAGCTATAAGTACAAACCAAGTGAGACTATCAAGGATTGCAGATTAGATCATTAGGAATTTGGGATTAGGGTTGGGCAAGTGAGGGTGTGAGACTATAAAACTTGAAAAAAAAATCATAAATATAAACATTATATAGATATGTGAAAAGGTAAAAAAAAAATAAATTAAAATTACAAACCAAGATAAGATCTTTGGGATTGAACATGTGACAATGAGACTATAAAAGCTGAAAAAATACAAGAAAACCAATTAGAATTACAAATATTATTTATATACTACGAATAAATAAGAAAATTATTATACAAACTAATGGTAATGGTAGATTGAACTACGAAATCATATTGCGGCCGATGTAAACGTAGGGGTATTTGTCGAAGTTGTCTCTAGATCAATTAAATTTAAGTATAAGTAATAACACAATATATTTTAAGCAAAAGTAATATTATAGCAATATCATTGGTAAGAGCGATTACTGGATCCAGGCTAATTACCACTCGTCTCCTCGTTAGTGTTCACAAAGTCTACTACATCTGGAATATGAACTGGTTTCTTTTTTATTTAATTTTGAGTATAAATCAATGCATCCATAGTGATAAGAGATAATAAACTCCATAATGGATCCAATTCCAATATATGACCTATGGTACTAAAGGCTGACTCTGAAGCTACAGTGGTAATAGGGATGACCAAATATTGTGGGTTATGTCTCCAAGGATGGGATATTTAACAACATTAACCTTCCACCAAAATAAGATATCAAATCTATGAGTAAATGGGTGCATCTCTACTACGAAGTACCTATCCAACTCTGACTATGTGTCTAAAGGCTGACGAAGCTATGCAACCAGCCCCAACCTCTCACCCCACCCTAAACTACGATTTTTCCCCATCCCAACTTTGGAAGGAGGTGATGTAGTATGTGTAGGTATCGGAATATTATCACCCATGAATACAACAAACTTATTAAGCAAGATTTTAAGGGTTTTCCATACCCTTACTGCAATATTATGATTCGTCCATGACTTTCCGTTCACCAATGTCAATCCATACACCATGCCATCAATTTTGTATTGAGGGTCAAGAACAATAACCACATATAGGAAAATGTTTAACCTAGGGCTAAGCAAAAACCCAACTCTGCTCTGACTTTGACAAAACAAAGCTAGAGCGAGATTTTTTATTTTTATTTTTTATTTTTCAGTCGAAGTTGGAGTTGTCGGTGTCGTTGGATCGACTCCGATTTTATGCTTCAACTCCGACTCTAAATCCAACTCTGATATAGTACATATGTTATGGAAATATGTATTTATCTATATATTAATCATATATACTAGTATAGTTATATAGTTATATAACTAGAACTTATATAGTTAAACTCAATAATATACTAATATGGGCTAATTATTATATAATAATATACTTATACTATAATATAAATAAACTAATGATAGTTTAGTAAATATAGACATCATAGTATTAGTACTATACACAATCCAGTATAGAAATAAGCTAGACACTAGTATTTAAATAAATATAGTATAATAAGTTAATAACATATAATACAAATTTGCTATATAATAACATGTAGTTAGACACTAGAAATAAGCCTAGTGTAGAATTAAGTTACAAATAAGTTAGACATTAGTGAAATATAATAACATGTAATACTATAATATAATAACATGTAATTATAATAACATGTAATTAGACACTTCAAATAATATGTAATACGATAATATGTAATTAGACACTATAGTATAAGCCTAGTACAAAAATAAGTTAGATATTAATATAGAAGTAACTTAGCAATGAATGATTTAGTTTTACTTTTTACTTTTTTAGAAAAATGAAATTTGAAAGCCCACAAAAAAACTCTTTTTAAAAATGGGTTAAATATGAAGCTAAAAAAAAATCCCAAAATCGAAAGTCCAATTCCGACTCCAATCCGGCTTCGCTCATATAAGTCGAAGTTCGGATTCAAACTCCAACAAAATTGAAGTTGGATTTAGGAGTATTTGACTCCAATTAAGTCGGTGCTTACCCCTAGTTTAACTTACTCAAATCCCCCCAATACTTGTCATACTTAGTCCGCATGCTCATTTCCATTTCCCGCAGCCTAGTTTGGTCATTCCCGCACATTTCATCCACTTTTTCTTTCACATAATATACTTACTGGCAAAAGTTATTAGATATCACGTACAAAAAATGGGAAATGGTAGTTGTGACTTCATAGAAAAGCCTAAAAAATTTTACAAAGTTCCTAACAACAACCTAATCATAATCATTAGGCTTGCCCAATCCCCCCTCATCCTTAAAATAGTTGACATATTGTATATCCTCCTCACCCAATAATTTAAAGGCATTTTTAAACTCCTAGGCCGTCTACAACATAAAAAAGGTTAGGTTTCATCTTGTAAGAACATCAATATACGACTCCCTTTTTGCATTCAATACCCAAAGTCCTTTCAGCAACCTTGAATTTATCAAGCCGTGCCTGTGAAGATCTCACAAACCTTACCATAGATCTAACCCTTGGTCACAAGAAGATTTGGAATATGTGCAGCACATCTCACACGTAAACACTATTCACCCATGATTGTCTTATTGTCATCTCTAAGTTTATTCTTTAGATACACTAAAGTGATATCTTTAGAAGAGGCATTCTAAACCGTTATTTTCACAACCCGTTCTAACCCCCACTCATCTATTGCGGCCTCCAAGGCCTTTCCAATAGTCTCACACTTATGAATGGAAATTTAACAAAACTTGAGAATTTTTTTGTTTGATTGCCAATCACAATTTACAAAATGTATCGTCAAATATAGATAATTAAAAATTTGGACCGATGACCAGATATTGGTTGTGAGGCAAATTCTTTAACCTCTCGATTGGTTTCTCAACAGTTCTCTATATACACCATATAGTTTCATAATATCATTCACCACCATGTGGCGAGAATGAATGTCAAACTTAGATTCTAAATACTTAGAGTATGCTTGGAACCTATCACCATCTACAAACCGAAAGAGTATCTCGTCTACTATCACCATACAAGTTAGGTATCTCATACACTTCTCCATATCATATTTTGCATACCCCTTCAACGTTCCCCCCTACTACACCCGTTCGCCATTTTTTTGAGTCTAATCTCAAGTCTAGATTGACTCTTTTGTTTTAAAGAATGTCTAATTGGACTCTTTTTACATTGTTCTTCTAAGTGGACCTTCAATTGAGATGTACCATATGTCTAGTAGTGACATCCGTACACTTTACCACAATAGTTATATTTAGCTTGAGTGTGACATCCCTCATTTCCTCGTGTTTTAATTAGTTATTTTACTAATTATTTTATGGGTTCCTTTATTTTAAATTGGTTATTATTATTATTATTGTTATAGTATTTTATAGTTATCAATACTTAAGTTTTGTAATTTATTTTAATGAATTTTTTCTCGTTATTAATTATTGTCTTTTATTTATTGACTCTTTATTTCAAATTATTTTTATTATTGGTCTTACCATTTTAATTTTACTGAGTTGCTATGTTTTTAAGTTAAATAATTGTTTTAATCAGTTTTAAAACTCCAAGACGAAAGGCCTGAATTTAATTTTTCATTTTTCCATTTTTCTTCTTTTTCTTTCTCTCTCTCTCTCTCTTCCTCTCCCAGCTCGCGTGACTTCCCTCTCTCTTTTCTCTCCGTGCGTTGCCTCTCCTCCAGCCAACCACTGTGTGCCACCACCAGTCATCACCGCCCACCTCACCGTCACCACCTCATGTCGGCAACCCACCTCCATCGAACCTAGCCGCCAACTCACTGTCATTCTCTCCCACACGTCCAACGTAGCAGCGACCTTTCTTCACTCCAGTGCCGCCATGGCGTCACCCCACACCGTAAGCTACCCACCCCATCACTGGTGACCCTCCGGCCACCTAACCCAGCCACCCTTAGCCTTGATCTGCACCTTACGAAGCCACACACACACACACACACTCTCTCTCTCTCTCTCTCTCTCTCTAATTTCACTTCTTTGACCCCAATCCACCACCCACGCCGCCATCCACGGCCACCAGCCACCACCATCAACTCCACTGACCTCTATAAGCCCCTTCATGCCTAGCCCAAGCCTCCCTTAGCTCCCCTTCAAATTTTTCAATTTTGAAATCCATGGCCATTACTTGAAAGCATTGTTTTGTCACTACTCCGCCACTTTCGGCGTCACCTTTGATTTTCCAGAGTTGCATTTCTATTGTTGTAAGTAATTTTCTAAAGATTTTTATTGGGATTTAAATATATTTTTACACTAACTTGTTTTTTGCAGTCTGATTGGTTGTCACAGGCTTTGGGTTCGAGAAGTATGGATTTATGGATTGTAGTTGTTGTCGGATGTGGGTTTTGGGCTGAATGGATACAAGGACCATTTTCTGGAAAAATGATGGATTTATGTTTGGGTAATTTTCTGGAAAAATGGCATATGGTATTTAATGGCGTATTTTGGGGCCAAATGAGATTTCTGGCGTGCGTTGGAAAAATAGTTATTTTTGGGGAAAATGATAATTTTGTTTCTTGCATGTTTTATCATGAGAATGCATTCATGTTGGTTGTATTAATCTGTTTTTATCTCTTGAATCGTTTGGTTGATTATTTACTAAGATTCATAATCTCACGTGGTATTCCTACACTACAGTTTTATTTTATAGAATCGTAGATTTTGATGCAGATAATGACATTGAGCTTGAGGGATTGGCTTCGCCAGAGGAGTGACTTGTGGTCGCTCGTTGGCTATGGGATTTAGTTTCCCTTTTGTCTATGTATTTTAGCTTTGTATTATATTTTGCTGGATAACTGTATAACTTTTTGAAATTCTTTTATTTTGGTGAATTTATATTTAAAATTTTGATACTTAGTTGACTATCTTTTATTTATCTACTGCGATGTTTGCTATACACTTTTTGCATATACACACACTTAGCACTTATCGTTTGGGGTGCGTAACCCGTGTTATCATTATCCCGGTATCACAATTCCCACCTTTTCGTACTTAGGAGTCGAGGGTGCCACATTCTATTTTGATAAAGTGAGCCCACACAATTGAATTTGGTTTCTTACTTGGTGGGCCCATGGGTGTAGGATTAGGGTTTGGGGTAGGGGTAGTGGTAGTGGTAGGGGGTCGGTAGGGTCAGAAGAGTTAGCACTAACGCTAGTGGTTGGATTTAACTCACTATCCATTCCTATTGATTGACAAAAACTTGACATGATGACATGATACAAAAATTATACAACAATTAAAATCATGTAGTCATGAATATCAAGTGGTTTCAATATTGAAACTCCAAAACTTATTGCAAAATTAAATTAGGGGTTTTGAAACCCCTAATAGTTTGTCAGGATTGAACCCCTAGATACTCATAAATATCCCATACAAATCTCCACAGCACACAAATGGCAATCTCATTCTCCGACTTCATTCATCAATTTCATCCTTGACATCAAGGCAAAATCCAAAATAAACTTTAAAAAATAACTTAGGATTGAGAATACTTACAGAACTTGAGAGAGGACGCTCGGCCATGGCAACGACAATGACGTAGGCAACAATGAGATGAGAGAGAGAGGGGGGCGACATTCACAGAGAGGGCTTTGGGAGAGTGGGAATCGGGTTTTTTTTTTTTTTTTTTTTTGTGGGGGGGGGGGGGGGGGGGGGGGTGGGGGGGGGGGGGGGGGGGGTGGGGGGGGGGGGGGGGGGGGGGGGGGGGGGGGGGGGGGGGGGGGGTGTGACGGGACCCCAAATCCCAATGACCTACCCTCCAAGATATATTCTTCATTTAGTATTGTCCAATATATTTATATGAACAACGATAAATATTGTAAAATACATTTTCCGTAACTCTCTCTCATGGGTTATCAATTTAAAACAAGAACTTGGACGAACTCCAGAAATCCGTTAACATCCCAGATTAATGGACTACGGTCCAAAAACAAAAGAAAAATGTGATACAACCACCATCTACGTACAGACGATCCAAAGAGGAAACAGTATTTTAATCGGAACGAACTAGAATTTGAACTTCCATAGTCTCTCAAAAAGCATAACTTTGTCACGATCACACGGACAAACCCATGATGCGGTGCATCAGAATAGCAAAGCCAACCCAAATTTTTTTAACAACAACAGAAAATTATGAGCCCAATATTCAACAAGGGAGATATCCCTACAACTCTATTACTCGGCAAAGCAATCAAGGAACAAAGTATGGGTAAAATGCAGAATTATAGCGCCTAATCACAACTTCAACCACTCCAAGCAAGGACATAGCCCCCAGCAAAACCGTGAAGGATAGTAGTCCTTCAAGTAGACCTCCCTGCTAAAACCAACGATATAGAAACTGAAGGATCTCGCACGGTGAGCCATGGTGACACGTGTAACTGGCACGACAGAGATGGTGTGCCTCTCGCTTATGACCCTAGCAGAGGGAGGTACAGGAGCTCTTTCAGCAATAACTTCAGAAGAAAACTGGTTGAGGGAGAAAGAGTCCGCAAAGAAGGCTGGAGTGCATTGATATGCCTGAGTGTTGTATAATTGGACACCTTTGGCTCTGTGGAAGACCTCATCAGGGACTGATGCTGCTCCACTTGTTGCACTAATTTTTCGGGTTGAAAGTGTCTTCCTGTAACAGCATTTTCGTTTCTCATTCATTGTGCATTATCATACAAAGGGATAAATGCATTGGGCACAAAATGGTAAGAAAGAAAATCATAGCATGCGGCTAAATACAGTTGAAGTCTATCACTTTAATGATTGTAGACCATAAATTTATTTCCTTTTTAAAATCTCCTATCTGATAAACTTGCAGGCAGCAAGAGTTGTTTTAAACATGGGAGTGATCATCCACATCACTCAATATGGTTTGGAGGTGAATGATTTCATCAAGTATAGAAGTGCCTTTCTACAAATCATAGCTGTAACAGAAGATCATATCAAGAAAATCTCAGTCAAGTTAGCCCCTAAATACTCATGGAGGCAACTTACTTGTGAGCCCCTTTAAGAAAATTATGTATACATTCTGTTCACCTTCGGTTTATCTTTCAGACGCCATTTGAAATTCAGTCCAAAAGTAGATTTCTAACGTGACATCCCTAGGGTAGAAAACTCCTGCTAAGAGATGACATTCTCAAATACCAATGGCTTGCTTAATTTTTATGCACGTCCAGACAGACGATGAAAAGGTCTGATCATCACCGATCATTGAATACCAATCTTTTTTTTTTGCACCCAGACTGCCAATGACAGGTTATATACACCCTATATGTCTGATCATTGCTGATCATCAAATACAGATCTCATTGTGGATGGTTATATCTCAAGCCAGTGCCCATATTAAGGATCACGACATCACATGAATGGAATATATAGTTTCTTCTCAAAGAATGTGAACCATGACATTACATGAAAAGAATAGATAATTCCCTGCAATCTAGATGCATCAAAGTATGCATTATGATCAACTACTCAAATTCAAAGAATTTTTTAACATCATCATTAAGGAATGCCGGTGGGTTAGCTCGGCCAGACCGTTAGTATTCTGGCCTTTATTGGTATAAGACATGCAATTATGTATCACAAACTGGCATACATACCATCTAACAATGGCGACATTGTGTGACAGAAGAGAACCATTTCCATGACATTTCTCACACTTAATAAGCCCACGAGATGCACAAGTTGCACAAGGAATCTTTCCCTTACCATTACATCTAGAACATCTGCAAAGACAAAGTTACTCCGAATTGAAGGACCATGAAATTCACAACACTGCAAGAGTAATAGCTATCCAGTTCCAATATGTGAAGCTACCATCAAAATGCATATGAAGCTCAACAGTCAAAAGTGTTGTTTTCAAATATGCCATTGTAATATTGGAAAGAAGTATACCATATAAGATGTATAAATAACAAACATTGAAGTTTGACTACATGATAACCATGTTAGAGCTTCAAACCAGCTGTGGTTGCATTCACATAGAGATGAATTAGTAGCATACAACTCACATTGTGTCAGATCCATCTCTATGGGCAATTAAACCTCTTCCATGACAAGCAGGGCATTGCATCACCTGATTTTCCCTAAAAAACCCAGCTTCTTGGTCAGCATTGCATGTTGGACAAGCAAGATCTCCCCGTCCTGCACATCCTGCAAATATCATACAAGGTTGGGTCAGGACAAAACAATAAAGACTGCTACCATTGGTAATTAAGAGAACAAAAGATATACTCTTTTAAAATTTCTTCTGCATTAAATTCTTTCTTAACCTCAAATAAATAGTAGTTTCAGTATCCTTACCTGAGCACTTCTCAATGGTTTCAGAATGAGGTATCTTTGCCTGTGATTCCTTATGAGGAATAAATAGGACAGGGAATTCAGACCTTAAATCCAACTCCCAGATTCCAAGTTCAGGTCCACTATCCTTTCCATCAATCTTCCCACCAACGTATGGCACTGTTTCTCTTATAGTCTCCCTTTCTTCTATAAAAGTATCTAGAGTTCCTATATAGACATTGCAGTCTTCCACTGCATGAATCCTCCATGTCCGAGCTGGACGACTTCCCCAACAGCAACGATGACCAACATGATCAATGAGTAATTCTCGTATCTCTACTTCATCCAATATTTGTCTACACACGGATTAAAGAAAAGTTCATAATTTAATGCTAGAATGTTGAACTTGATAAAATTCCATCAAGAAAAGAGAGACACAGAAAAAACAACTTCAGCACAAATAAAACCAAAGGTGAACATGTAAAGCAAAAGCTACAGGTAAACCTGACTGTGATTCATGCTTGAACCACGGCCACTTTTTTGACAGAAAGAACCAATTTATAATTGTGGAAGATCTCCAGGCAGGATTTTCTATAATTTTTCTGTGGTCTACCCTTTTGCAGCAAGCACCAGCATGCTTTGGGCGGTAGCTGATAAAGCAAAGTTTGTTCAGGGAAGGAGGAAGTGATGTTCGACTTGCACAAGAACGTTGTTAAGATAAAATTACAAGAGGAAGTAGTCGAAACTTTTCTTCTTTTTCCCCCCATTGGTAAAAAAATGAGCAGAAGTCTTCTATCCATGTTATAATTATATGCCTGAAAAAGTATTGACAACATGAAATCCTATAACATATGCCAACAATACCATAGACAACAAGTAAAATATGCCTGAAAAAGGCAGCGTGCAATATGGCTGATAAAGAGGGGAGTGCCTCAAGGCTCATATCAAGTAAATGATATCACATCATACCAAACCAGCATTGCAGCAGCATGATAGACATTTTAAAGATTGACAGACTTAAATTCTTACAGATAAACTTACTTCCGGAATTCATTCGTGGTTCCACCATACTCTACTCCGTATCCACCTTGATAAACAATAGCTTGTTCTGCAGGTGGGAACCATAATTTAATATCCCCGAAATGTGTACAGAGTAAAAGACTTACGGAAGAGAACAAAAGCTTCAGCGTGTAGAACCAAAGCTTCAAAATCTTAATACACTTATTTTCCAACGTTTCTTAGGAACCAAATAAAGACACAGACGAGATACTCCGTAAACATAGAATTGAGAGCAACGGATTGACAAAACACCGACCAAATCCTTAATCCTTGACAGATGAAAACCGTTGTTAATCAACTCAGACCCACTAATTACCATCGAAAACCCAAATAAATAAAAAAGTCAGTTGGGAAAAAAAAATACGCTTACCATTAGGATCGGGCTCGGGCTCACTAACCAAAGCGCTGTGAAGTGAAGGCGGGTAATGATCGGAAAAGGCAGCGGCCGATCGAATCTCTTCGACGCTGACTTCAGTGCCGGCCAGAGAAGCAGTGGGAATCGCTGAGCCTGTTCTAGTTCCCACGTATTGGTCCGAGCTCCATTTTCCACTCTCTTTTTCTCCCGCATCACTTCTTTGTTCTTCAAGGTGCAAGTATAAGCATAAAGAAATATCGGAAATAAGCCAACATTGAGTTGGAAATTAAAAGAGAAAAAAGAAAAATAATGGAAAAAGGAATTTGCAGAAGATTACCTGAAAGCAGAGGCTCCTCCATGATTTTGTGCGCGTCTGTCACAGAGAGTGTGATCGCGAAAGAAGTATAAATAGTGCAGATTTCCTTAGCTAGTAAGGAAAAGGAGAAAATTGTCAAGTTATCTAAAAAAATTTAGTCTATAAAAAGACATCGAATTATTATTTATATCTTGAGGTCCAGTTTTGCTAACATGTTTAGTTGAGATAAAAATTTAAAATATTGTAATATTATTATTATTTTAAAATTTAAAAAAAATTGAATTGAGATTTAAAAAAATTAAATTATTTATTATATTTTGTATTAAAAATTAAAAAAATTATAATAATTAAATGAGATGAATTGAATTAAATTAAATTAAATTGGTTAACTAAACGGAACCTTATAGTCTTTCTCTAATTTATTTAAAAACTTCAAATTAATTAAAAAATAGATTTATTTATTTATGTATTTATGTCGACCGTCGTAAGATAAACACAGAAAGGAGATATCTGGCATTGTGTTCGATCGTTGTTGACTAGTAGAGGACTGGGGTCTACTCCGGCACCAGCTATTCTTCGCTTCAGCAGTATGAAACCAGATAAGCAAGCAGAGCACCGAACGCGTCGGCCATGTGTTGTTAGTTAGACCGATTCACGATAAGTGTTACTTCAACATCTGATAAATTTATATTCAATTTTATAATTAAGTACATAATTTTTTTTAAAATATCTAACGTGTCATACCAAATTACGTTAATTTATAGATTTATTTTTATAAAATTTTTTATAAATATAATACTTTAAATTAATCTAAGAGTATAATAGGTCCGATTCGAACCAATTTTAAAAAAATTAAAAATCAATATGGGACCGATTTCAGTTTTTTAGATTTCGGTCTGATCTGATTCAATTAATAGAATTTCGGATTTATTATTAACAATTACTAATTTATTAATATTCAATTATACTGGTACAGTATAAATAGTATCTAACTTATTAGTGAGATTAATAAATTTGAATAAACTAAAATAGTATAATTAGTATCTAACTTATATAAAATGTTATATTAATTTTATGTTATAAGATTAGTATACTTGATTAAAAACTTCAAATCTACTAGAAATGATAAATTAGAGAACATTTTTATAAAATATAGAAGCACCTCTTATCCATTTGTGTGATTATTCGGTTTCCTTTTTGGACTTTGAAGTTCTTGGTCTTTCAACAATTTTCATGGTTATACCGGTTGATGCTTGACCCAAGTAATGCGGCACGAATGCAAATTTAAAATCAGCCAACGTGGTACACATGCCAAGGAGTAGCTGTAGTGTTATTTAAAGAAATCTTTACTACATATTATGTACATGGTATAATTTGATTTTATATATAGTTGTAGTGTTATTTAAAGACCCCTCCCCAGGCTAAGGGGGTTGGGAGAGTTAGGGGGGGGGAAAGGGGAGACGCATGGGGAGAGGGGAGAAAAGAAAGAGAAAAAAAAAAAGAGAGGGGAGAGGCATGGGAAAGAGGGGAGAAAGAGAGGAAAAAAAAGACATGTGGCACACATTAGCGTGTAGAATTCTTTTAGCCCGATTGAGAAGAAAGCAACGATGATGGTGCAGCAACAACGATGAAGATAATGGAGGTGAGGGTGAAGGGAGACTTTGGTGAGTGGTGAGGAAAGTAAGGGGTGCCGCAACTACGTTGGTGAGGGGCGAGGAAGGTGAGACGGCGATCGAGGCGAGGTATGGGGAGGAGGGGAGAGGCACGGAGAGAAGGGGAGATGAGAGAAAAGGAGAGAAAAAAAAAGTATATGTAACTTAATAATAATGTGACTGATAAATAGATAAATATGTTGTTTTTAATACTCTTTAACATAGTGGGATTAGTAACTTTGTTGTTAAATTAAGAGTATTAATCAAACAATGTGCATTAGTTCTTCCTAACATGGGAAATGACCATTTACACCTTAAAGCATTAAACTTTTATATGTAGGGCCTGAGTATTACTTTTATCAATTAAATGGGCTAACTGGTAACTTACATGAGTTGTGGCCCAATACAGGAGTGAGGCCAACTGAGGATGCTCAAGATTTGTAAGGCCATAAAGTAACTCAAGCCCACAACTTAAACCCATAAGAAGAAATTAAACCGGGAGAAAGCCACTGGAAGAGCTCAGCATCACCTAACCCGATGGACACATGCGAATACTCTGAAGGATTTGGGGACCACAAGAAGCAAAGAAATGGGGCGGTTATGCACGATGGAAAAGCTGCGATCTATGGCAAGGAGAGATGATTCTGAGTATAAAAGGAAGAGAAACCTTCGACTATTGGCATTCGGTTTTTTCATTTCATTTTACTAGTCATTTTTTCCCTATTTTGGTTTAGACGACATTTCTGAGATTTTTCCTAGGGTTTTGCATATTAGCCTTTTGCTAGCTTTTGATAAAGATGATTGGCTAAATTTAAAAGCCTGGGTTGTGGTGAAACTCGCCATTGCTCTCCATCGCTTGCTGGATTTTCTGTAGTTTCAATTATTTACCTCACTTGGTCTAAAATTAAATTCTAGAGAAGAAAATCTAATGAAATCTCTTGCTCTTATTCTTGCTCTGCTGTAGATAGAAGGCACAACAGAACCTTGAATTAATCAAGGATTTCATCAGCCGAGTGCTAAATTAACCTTGGTGGAAGCTTAGTGAGAGTACTTTATTTTAGGTTTTGGCATAGTTACTCTGAGCTTTTATTTCGCATACTCTATTTTATAAACCCCTTGATTGAGTTAGTAAGTGGAGATTAATGTCGAGAAAACTGTATAAGTGATGGAAACCAATGAGCTTTGAAACCGCAACCTAGGTGTTTGCCCAATTGATTCTATGAACCTTTCAAGTTTAACTACTGATTAGTAACTCGTTTTATAACTATACCAATTTTAGAAGTAAGATTTTTGTATGATTTAATTCTTGTTTTAGAGCAAGGTCATTGCCCTTAAAACAGTCAAAATCCACCATACATTCGATTGATAACAAACCCTTTACTAGTTGCAGACACTTTTTTATCTTTCCAACTTGTTTTCAAAAATCATAAAAATCAAAACAAAGAATATCACAGATTATTTCTTCTATATCATCATAGTTTTTCAATAAGCTTTTTCAAGCATGTTGCTGGAAACACACTTGTCCTTGTGGAAATGACCTAAGGACTTTTTATTATTACAAGTGCACCACTTCTACACTTGGGAGTGATAATTTGGAGAGAGTCAAGACGCATAAATTATTTATGGGATCACTTGGTATTTCTAACCGTCCTCTTAAAAGAAGAGGATAAAAAATTAATTGTGAAGGATTCAAGACTTGAGTTGTTGCACCGCGCTTTTCTCACTGCGCGTACTCAAAATTATGGGAACTTTCTGGTGTGAACTCTACGTTGAATATGGATGTTCAGGTTTATCACTAAAACCTACCAACTCCACGGACATGTGTAAGCTCTCTAGTGTCGAAGACAAAAGGTGCTCATGGGAGTGGAGCACTGCTCTTTGCAATCATGAGCATAGCGAAGCAAGGAGAAAGATCACGACTTTTGCAATATGAATATTGGTCATAGTATTCCCATGTTTGTTCAAATACTGTTCAAGGCATGTTTATCCTTCGGGAGAAACCGTTCTAACTTCTGTAGTATTTCTGTTTGAGAAAAGGTTCTATCCTTCCGCCGACGACCCACCCCACATTGGACAGAAGTGGAGTTTGTGACTTTATGGTGTTTCGAATTCTACACGCTTTCCTCACTTTCTTCTGAGTAAGTGCATGTAAATATGCATCTATTGAAGCTGATCCTGACGCCACTATGACACAGAGTTCCAACTCTATGGGTTAAGGTAGCTCAAAATGTTTTCTATGCGAAGTGCTTCTGCAGACTTATATGCAGAACAAGTGCATTACTTCCTATTTATCAGTGAAGTTTACTAAATAATCAAGTTCTTTTGAGAAATTTTGGCATTGATAACAATGCCTAATTCTTATAACTTCATAGCTGTAATGAATCAGTGTCGGACTGATTAATTTTTATTTCTTTATTGTTTAAATTTTCGTATCTTTACGCTTACAGTCATTTATATTTAGGCATATGTGGCATTTAGGGTCCACAAGAAATTTGTTGTTTCTCAAAGTGTGATGATGCATATTGATCATACCCCTGGCTTCATGGGATTAATTAGGACTTTTTTTTTTTTTTTTTTTTTTTTAATTGTTTAGGATATGTTCCTTAATATTCTGATCCTTGATAAAAACTCCATCACGGTTCCATAGGTGAGCTTTTTGATGCTGGGGTAAACCGTAGTCCTAGTGCTTATCTCAAGAATCCTGCAGAAGAGAGGGCTAAGTACAAGTATGATGTCGACAAAGAAATGACCCTCTTAAAGTTTGTAGATGATGCATGGGGCCCAGTGGGTAGCTTCAACTGGTTTGCTACTCATGGAACTTCAATGAGTCGTACAAACTCATTAATAAGTGGTGACAACAAAGGAGCTGCAGCACGATTTATGGAGGACTGGTTTAAACAGAAGGATTTTAAGCAAGGTTTTGACGGTCTTCATTTCAATAATTCAGAAACTGACAGAATCCCTCGAAGAGTCTCAAACATAGTTCCAACCATAGTTCCTAACCATAATGAAAACCGTACGTGAATTCTCTTCAAAGCAGTGTATGGATATGGACTTGTATTAAGATATCTGGTAAAATTTGTGGTTCTATTGTCATTAAACCATTGTGTGCTTGGCTTTTCTGTGTTTTTCAGGGAAGTCAGCCAGAAATCAGTTCCATCTAGTTTATTTTCATCAGAAATCTAATGTACCAAACCTCCAACTTAATTTGAAAATTGCAGGAATTTATTTGCTGGCAGTCCAACTTCCTCATTGTAATGTTATCACACGGTAGACTAGGTATCTAGGAAAACATATTTCCTTGCATTCAAAATAATAAATATATTAAACTGGTTTCTATCTTGATAGTAACGAATCTTATATTCTGGCTCCCAACTGAAACCAATGCCAATCAAAGAACTATCTTCATAGACCAGTAACTTCTCTCCTACAAGATACACTTGCTTGGCTTTGGGTTATTTAGAAAGACTTGGGGAACTGAACGTTGAGGAGTTGGCATGTACCAACTTCTTAATATCAATCCCGTCTGACAAGCTCAAATGGATTGTTTTTTCACTACTTTCTCTAGGATTTGGTCGAATTAGTAAATTGAAATAAAAATCGTTCACAGGTAGACTAGGTAGACTGCATGGCATCTTGCACATGACCTTTCTTTACTTGAGAAACATCCAACTTCAGTGTATATAGTTCCTTTGAAACAGGAAGTGAGTTGATGAAACTTGCCAACAGTTTTCAGTTTTCTCAAGGACAACCTACAACAAGGTTTCTGAGTCTTGCAAGTCGGGTCAGGCATGCTTTGAGCCAAGCTGACAGGCCTCAGTTTGTATCTGCATTCTGTCAATCAAATTGTGGTGATGTTAGCCCAAATGTTCTTGGTGCATATTGCATAGACACTGGATTGCGTTGTGATTTCTCTCAGAGTACTTGCAATGGTAAAAATGAATTATGTTATGGTCGGGGACCAGGGTACGTATATAAACTCTGAAATTCCTTCATGTGTAAAATTCCAGTCTTGTTTTTGAACTTTATACATTCATTTGGCAGTTACCCTGATGAGTTTGAGAGTACTCGTATAATTGGAGAAAGGCAATTCAAAAAAGCCGTGGAGCTTTTTGATAAAGCAACTGAGCAACTAAAAGGGAAGGTTGAGTACCGGCATTCATATCTAAATTTTTCCAACCTTGAGGTCACACTTCCTAAAGCAGGTAGGGGTCATGAGGTGGCAAAAACATGCCCAGCTGCCTTGGGTTTTGCTTTTGCTGCAGGGACTACTGATGGCCCTGGAGCGTTTGATTTTAAGCAGGGAGATAATAAGGTATGAAGTTGCTGGCACATGTTTAACCCATCATTATACAATGCCCTTGAATAGTGAAACACCTATAGTGTGATTTGATTCTTTTCTTGGGTGGTTCTATAGGGGAATGCCTTCTGGAGGTTGGTGAGGAACTTGATAAAAACACCGAGTCAAGAACAGATCAAATGCCAGAATCCGAAGCCTATTCTGCTTGATACTGGGGAGATGAAGGCACCATATGATTGGGCAGTGAGTATTTAATTTGGTTTTCACTTTATATAAACATTGAATAAGTCTACAACAACACTGACATTTCACACAAGCAATGTGTATGTTGAGGTGCTCCACATTGAGAACCATGCCCTCTGGTGCACAACTGCACATATAGGTCTAAAGACAATTGCACTATTTGGAAACCTCACACATGGTGTCATTCTAACTAATTTTTTCAATTTCATTTTTGCTCTCATTCTTAGAGAACATTTTATCACTGCAGGAATCTAATTGAGTTGATTTTCTGGAGTAGGAAGTATCAAATGTGATGTTTGGCCTCCTTAAATTCACAATAGATTATCCTTTGCTATTAGTGGGACATATTAATGGTGCACGCGTTAGCGTTCAAGGATCTTTTTAGATGATTGCTTAAATATTTTGTCCATTTTCTATGGATTGTTGTCTGTGGATCAATAGGCCAGTGCTTTATATATCTTCCTTTATGGGTAAACGGTGTTACTTACATACATAAATTGAATTGCTTATGCAGCCCTCAATCCTTCCAGTTCAAATTTTGCGGATAGGGCAGCTTGTGATTCTGAGTGTGCCTGGAGGTACAACCACCCCAACGTACTCTTAGAAATTCCTCATTAGAGTTGTACCTCAATGCAAATCATGTTGTTAAGCAAATGGTACTTGGAGATAAAATAATAATAATAACACACGTGATAATAACACACGTGCTAGATCATATAGTGACATGGGTTGGTATAAGATCCTTGATGATATTATTTCTTCCAGAATTTACAACTATGGCCGGCAGGCGCCTTCGTGATGCTGTCAAGACTCTGCTTACTTCTGGAGGTAGTGGAGAGTTTGACAACAATGTCCATATAGTCATTTCAGGGCTTACCAATACATATTCACAGTATGTGACCACCTTTGAGGAATACCAAGTGCAAAGATATGAGGTTTGTGTCACCATTTTCATTCCATAATCTTGTTAACAACAATCAGGCATAGTTGCTCACATTGTGTCCAAATACTTCCTGTCACTTGTAACATTCGTTTCCTATCCTAGTGTCACAATATAACCTTGGCGCTCAAGAGAAACAAAAGGTTCTTCTAAGAATGGAAACACATTTCGAGAACAAACCCTCAGAATTATAAATTCTTTTCTGATTAATTTTTATTGTCAGGGAGCCTCTACATTGTATGGTCCGCACACACTTGATGCCTACCGTCAAGAGTTCAAAAAATTAGCTGCAGCTCTCATCAGAGGCAAAACTGTTGAACCAGGCCCTCAGCCACCAAATCTTCTTGACAAGCAAATTAGCTTACTTCCACCAGTAGTCGTCGACAGTACCCCGCCCAGGGTGAATTTTGGGGATGTCAAGACCAATGTCCCTCCAAATTCCACCTTCAAAAAGGGTGGAATAGTTACAGTCACCTTCTGGTCTGCTTGCCCAAGAAATGAACTTATGACCGAAGGCACATTTGCACTGGTTGAGATCCTCCGGGGCCAAAAGACATGGACCCCAGCTTATGACGATGATGATTTCTGCCTGCGGTTTAAGTGGTCAAGGGTTGCAAAACTTAGCCCTCAGAGCCATGCAACCTTAGAATGGAGGATTCCTGCATCTGCAACTTCAGGTGTGTACCGGATAAGCCATTTTGGTGCTTCAAAATCACTTCTTGGATCAATCCGCCATTTCAAAGGTTCATCTAATGCTTTTGTAGTGGCATAAGTAGGCAATTTATGAACCTTTTGCTAATAAAGGATATTTCTGAATCGATTTTCATAGATATTAGTGTTTCGTTCTGTTTTCTCTTCCAATTGATGATCCATCACGTATGAGGAAATACCAAGTAACAAAAATAAAGATTTGAGCGTGATTGTCTAAAAGAAAGAACCTTTGTAATTGCTTTAATTCTTGTGGGAAATTGCGTGTAAGATTCTTGCAGGAGAAATAATATTAGATTTTGATGTGGATGGTACAAGAATAATTACGCAAGTTGACTTATGATTACCATCATGAATATGACATCTCTAGTAACAAGCACCCATTTGCCTTGATTAACACCCGTTTTGATTGTAAGATGATCTCATCTTATCTGATCTTATTTTTAATATTTAAATATTATAAATATAAACACTTTTTAAATTTTAATTTTTAACTTTTTATCTAATCATTATTTATCATTATAATTTTTTTAAATTTTTAAATAAAACAAAAAAAATAATTCAGTTTTTTAAAATTCTAAAATGAAAATTAGATTAAAACATTATATTTTAATAATATTTTAATTTTATAATATTTTTATTCAATTTTTTCTCGTTGGTTATTCAAAATTTCATTAAATATTTTAACTCAAACAATTTCATTATTATTCATAAATTTTCTATCTTATATCATCTCAACATCAAACTAATTAAATTCACAATTAACTAAATACTAAAACTGAATTTAAAAAAAAAATAGTAAACAATTAAAAAAATAAGGGGAGAGGATATGAATCTGCACCTACACAGTGCAATCCTGACGCAAGTAGCCGTTTGGAACCTCAATGTGGCGCCATATTATTCTCTGATCTTCTTGGCTTTCCTTTGCTTCCTTCTTCTTTACAGTAACCAATCACTGCAACTTTAACGTAAGTGGACATAACCCAAATACCATTAGAGTTTCTAATATGCTCCGTGAGATTCCACTCAGAGATCATTCTATCTTTAGGATATTCTATGCTGATTACTTTTGAGAAAACGAGTCGCAATCCTCTGCAATGTGCAAAAGTAATTAACTTTATCAAATGAAAATACTTTATGGAACTAAAGAGAGGGAAAAGGGATGACGTAGAAGAGCGAAACAGCAGATGAGAAGAGCTTAAAGGACACCTGATTCGCCCAAAAATCCCCCGCCTACGGTTCCTTTCCTTTTCCAGAGGTTCCCGTTGCCCCATATCAAATTGCTCTCTTCTCTCTCTCTGCCCTGTAAAACCCCCCTTATTGATCTCCCTTTCGTCTCCTTCTTCCATTTCCTCACACAAACGTGCTCCTATCGGATTCGTTATCGACCTCCAGGTTTGCGAAGGAAATGGTGGCCGATAACAGGTCTAAATTCGAAATCTCCTTTGCTGGAACTTTCGCTTGCAGCGCTTTCTCCACTTGTTTCGCCGAGGTAATCGGTTGTCAGCTTTTTTTAACTTTAGTCTTAGTGCAACAATTTTTATATTAATTTGTTTCTATATAACAATTTTTATATTAAATTGAATACAATTTTGTGTATGTTAGCGTTACCTTGGATCGTTGTTCTGGAAATTATAAAAGATTAAAGAAACCTGTGAAAGTTCTTCCTAATTAGATCTCACTGTCAGTTATAAAGTCCACATGGGTTAAGCTTGTTATTTTGTTAATAGGTTGAAGACCCGTTGCCATTCTTATGTCTATTCTTAAACCCATTTCTAGATCTTTGAGATAATGTTAGAATATTGATAAAAGTGATTAAATTTACCTGTTCCTAGCTTTCGGACAAGGCGTAATTTAATGCAGGTTCGAACCTTGACTTCGCTCAATCTAACGTTTCAAAATAAAATAAGAGAAAAATTTAGCATTTTGCTTATTGCTTAGGATTTTGGCACAATTAGTAATTTATCAAGTAGCAGAACCATAGTGACTTGTGCAGAAGTCTTGCAATTGAGTTTTTAGGGTGTTCAAAACAATACTTACAACCTCTAAAATAACTTTGAACCTTAGCAACAATGTTATGAGTGTTTCTTTCGTTATGTATCGAGTTAGTAAAGTGGCTATGAATTCTATTGATAAATCGTACCATTGTTTACAATTTAAGCAGTATTGATACAACTTGTGTTATGCTGTGATACAAATTTTGTAACCAGTAACACTTCAGTTAATCAATGACTCCCTGCTCCATTAGAGGTCAATACGGGTGGTCATAAGCCAAGTAATGCTGATTTCTCTACCATCTTTAACGTGTTTAGTCACCAGTGATATATTCATTATAATCGCTGAGTTCTTTTACATGAGTTCTAGAGTTCTTTTTTTTTTTTTTTAAAAGAGAGGAAGGTCACACGTCCAAGAGTGACCCCCGCCCAAATTTATTATGTTCTAGAGTTCATTTATTTAGCAGAATGCACCTGAACTTGATGCAGATTTGTACCATTCCTTTAGACACGGCTAAAGTTAGGCTTCAGCTCCAAAAGAAAGCTGTGGCAGGGGATGGAGTGGCCTTACCAAAATACAAGGGTATGCTGGGTACAGTTGGTACCATTGCGAGGGAAGAAGGTCTATCAGCACTGTGGAAGGGAATTGTACCTGGATTACATCGGCAATGCCTGTTTGGTGGTTTAAGAATTGGATTGTATGAACCTGTGAGTTTTCAGTCTTTTGTCATCCGAACTTGGTATGCATTTAATTTGTTCTGTTGGCTTGCTGATTTCTGATACGGCTATATTATCTGTGAGCTTGACAGGTTAAAAACTTGTATGTGGGAAATGACTTTGTTGGGGATGTTCCTCTATCCAAGAAAATACTTGCTGGACTTACTACTGGTGGACGAACTTTTTGGTTTTCAAGAAATTACTTTTCGCATTTGCTTGCTTGGAGAATCTTTTTACCTGTCTTTGTCTTATTAAACAGGTGCTCTAGCAATCATTGTAGCAAATCCGACTGATCTTGTGAAAGTTAGACTTCAAGCTGAAGGAAAATTACCACCTGGTGTGCTGAGGCGCTATACTGGGGCTCTGAATGCTTATTCTACAATAGTGCGACAGGTTGTGCTTCAAACCTATGAGATTGGAAGAGGATGTACTTGTTCTCCTTTCAGTTGATATCTATTTTGTTTTCTAACTTGTTTAGTGTTTCTTAGGAAGGACTTGGAGCTCTTTGGACTGGCCTTGGGCCCAATGTAGCACGAAACGCTATCATAAATGCTGCTGAACTAGCCAGCTACGATCAAGTGAAGCAAGTGAGTTAAATAAACAAAAACTCATTGCAGATAGACTTTTTCCTGTCTTTTGATATAAAACTCTTTGTGATGTTCCTGACTAACAAGTCTTATATAATTTAATGCAGACCATTCTTAAAATTCCAGGGTTCACAGATAACATTCTCACTCATCTCCTTTCTGGTCTGGGGGCAGGGTTTTGTGCCGTCTGTATTGGCTCCCCAGTTGATGTGGTACTTATCTGCCATAGATGCACTTTTTTCTAATAGTTGTTGACTTTTTGTACATTAGTGCATGGCTTTTTTGTGTCTACTTGCTAAAAAAAAAATTTGCTACATGGCACTTTGCCTATGATCTCCTTATGATCAACTTTTATTTTTTTAATATATATTGTGGTGCCTGTTGTTTATTTAGTTTATATTGTGATCTGATCCTATATGGGGAATTAAATGATCTTGTTGCATGCAGATCAGATTATGGCAGTCTGTACATTGTTGCATGAGAATCCCTTTGTATTGTCAATGACAAAGTAGTATGTCGACAGTGATTCCACGCTGGCCCATACATTTGATGTTGCCATTGTTACCATAGCTATATGATGATTTAAAAATTATGTTCAAGCTGTGATTATAGATTACCATAGCTGTGATGATTACCATAGCCATTGTTACCATAGCTATATGATGATTTAAAAATTAGTATTGGCATCTACATAGGAGGTCAGTAAGATGGTCCATTCTGCCCAGGGTTATAGTATGTTTGGATCAAGAGATGCAAGACTTGATTCTCACTTATTTTAGGGGGCCATTGGTTTATTGCATGTTTGCTTGCCGCCTTATTCTGTACCATGGTTCATCTTTCTCATTTTTTCCTTCTCTTTTTGTTGGAGAAAGGGGATTTCTTCCTTCTATTGACGTTTTAATTGAGACCAATCTAATTCCTCTAACTATTCTTATTTTGGCAGGTTAAGTCCAGAATGATGGGAGATTCTGCTTACAAAAGCACTGTTGATTGTTTTCTCAGAACTTTGAAGAACGATGTATGTTCTTCTTACAACTCTATTTGAGACTCAGTAGCGTATATCTTTTTGTTGGTATGGGCGTATCTGTGGGGTTTTAACATTTGTCAACTTTGACGTGCAAGATGGTCTAGAGAATGATTTCTTACACATTCTAATTGTAAATTGATTTAAGATGTGATCTCTGTTTATTCATGATGATTTTGCATTCTCGAATCTTAAATATTTGCATTCTCTGATTACATTATGCCTTTGCTTTTTATTTATTTACGTTAATAGTAGGAAAATAAAAGAAAATGTCTCCTCTATTCCCCCCTTCCCTTCTGTTTTAATGAACTGTAGCATGCATTGAAGTTTAAAGGTTTACCAGTTATGTTGTCTTTCTCAGCAAGATCATTCTTCACTATTGAGAGATTTTGACACCGTAGTTACATATGGTTTTAATTTAGTTGCATCTTAATTTCTGGAGTCTTCATTACTCTAGAAATTACCATGTAAATCAAAGGGCTCCAATAATATAAATTCACATTTAAACTCACAGTATTTAACATTTTTCAGGGACCTTTGGCCTTTTACAAGGGTTTCATCCCAAATTTTGGACGTCTGGGATCATGGAATGTCATCATGTTTCTCACATTAGAGCAGGTACGAATCACAAAATAATCGTTGATTTTGTTACTTTCATTCCCTCCCTTACGAGTTTCTGGCCTTTTCTTGCATTTGTTCTGTACCTCAGTTTTCACCTTGCACTTATATAGCGAGATAGTACATTTTATGCTAGGATCAGAAAACCCATATCAGGAATTGGGGGATGAGATTCTTTCATATTGAGGCCAGCTTTCATGAAGGTCTTTTTTGTGCCCCCTTGACTCAGGGGGCAGCAGAAGGTCTTTTTTGTGCCCCCTTGACTCAGGGGGCAGCAGTTAGGCTAGAGCAGTCTAATGTCTATAAAGTTTACTTTTAGAAAGCCTGGTCATCTTTTTTTGTGTTTCTTTTTCTCCACCCTGACAGGCGAAGAAGTTTGTCAAAAGTATAGAATCATCTTGAGAACAACCAAATACCCTCAAAGATAGGGTGCTGGATCTTGCAAGTGAATTGGATCAGCAACCAGTTGAAGTTATCTAGAAATAATGAAGTTCTCACTGTTCACTTTCTTCTTATTTTTCTCCATTTGAGATGGAGGATTCTGCACAAGGAACAGTCCCGGGGATATTATTTTTTCGTGGATAACATGTTGCTTCCTTGTCATTCCCATTGATGCATTGTAATCGTTGAGTCACCTTTTTATTGCTTTCTTTGCCTCGTGCTTCCTTTCCAATTTATCCCTAAGCTGCCATCCAACTCAGACTCGAGTTTACATAAGTATAATTATGAGAAACAAGGGAATAGCACTGTTCTTGAAAATGGTGAAGGATGTTTCTGAACTTGTTCAAAACTGTTAAACTGGAAAAATATTCGAGTAATGTTAGGTATAAGTTCCAAATAGATAAGTTTCATACAAGCTATTTGTAAAAAAGTGAGTTTCACTTTTTTTACACTTTTTTTTAAGGTTGGGTCTACTTCTTAACAAATGCTTGTGTGAGATTTGTATATTTGAAATTTGTACAAATCATTTCTCAAAATTATAATTATGAGAGACAAGGAAAGAGCAGTTGTCCTTGGAAATGGTTGAGAAAGAAGGAAGTCAAGAGAGAATATTGGCAGTGAGAAAAAGAAAATATTTTAATTACAAAGGGATTACATAAAAGTAAACTTATAAACTGATGTGGTTTGATATGGTGCGTCAGATTGTAAAGTTAATTTTTAACCAGAATTTCATTCATTCAACTCAAACATCCTTACAAATAGAGAGTTTATCAAGCCTAATAGCTTGACTAACAAAAGAAGGACAATAATCCCACCACATGATAATATCATCAATTACCCATGCATGTCTAGCCAAACAATGAGCAGGCAAATTGCCTAACCAATTGACATGCACAACTTGGACATCTTGAAAACCAGCCATTAGCCTGCGAATGTCTTGAAGGATGAACTCAAAATCTGTTAGAAACTCAGAATTGGCATGCAAAGCCTTAACCAAAATCAAGCAATCAGTTTCAAGCAAAACTTTTGGAACATCCCATTGAGCACACATCTGTAAGCCTCTTAATAGAGCAATAGCCTCAATAAATTCAGCAGAAGAGACTTCCCTTTCAACTTTACTACAAGCTGCTATAACATCACCATTATGATCCCTCAACACCACTCCAATCCCAGCAATATTATGATTAGGGAAAATAGCCCCATCAATATTCAATTTCAAATAATCCATAGAAGGATGATGCCAACATACCACCTTATTGATCTTCTTGTTAGAAACATCAAAAATCTACACCTGTGCATATTCTTGTTTTAAAGAAATAGCATTATTTACAATCTCATTAAGATGCAAAGAAACATGCTCATAAATCCATTTGTTCCTTCTATGCCAAAGACCCCAAGTAATAGCTACAAATCTGGATATCAATGAGTATGAACCTCTTTCTCGGGCCAAGTTTGCCAAATCCCAAAAAGACAAGTCAGAATTCATATTGTCCATTTGAGAACAATAATCCCCCCACACATTCCTCACTTCAGAACAATAATACAAAGCATGAGCAGCATCTTCCGTACCTTGATTGCACAACACGCAGTTTTCATCCTCCAGCACATGTTTCTTCTTCAAATTCAAGAAGGTTAGAAGCTTTTCCTGACACATCCTCCATGCAAAAATCTTCATCTTCTTTGGAAGTTTCAGTTGCCATAAACATTTCCAAAAAACAGCATCTGATCTTACTCTAGAAGACTGCCCCCTTGATTGAAATAGCCTCTGTTGAAGATCTCGATAAGCACTCTTAACTAAGTAGCTTCCATTCTTCTCATGAACCCAAAATAAAGAATCCTCGGAGTTTACTGAAACTTGCAATTTTAGGATATGTTGAACTATATTTGGATTGAATAGAGCTCTTACTATCTGCACATTCCACCAACCTGTATTCGCATCTATCAAATAATGGACTTTTAAATCCTCATCAACCTCAAAAAGGGCTGAAACATCATAAAAATCTGGGAGCCAAGGGTCTTTAAAAAGTCTAACAGATTTACCATTCCCCACATGCCACCTGCAACCTTTTTTCAAACAATCAAGAGCTTTCCAAATTCCCTTCCAGACATAAGATGAATTTGCACAAACTTTGGCATCAAATAATCTTGAATTAGGAAAATACTTGGCTTTATAAATATTGTAAAGAAGAGAACCCTAATTTCTTAAAAGCCTCCAACCTTGTTTTGCGCTAAGTTAAAAAGATGAAGATCTCTAAAACCCATCCCTCCTTGGAATTTGGAAATGCACAACTTCTCCCATCTACACCAATGTATTTTATTTTCCCGAGATTGATTACCCCACCAAAATTTAGCCATCATCATCTCTAACTCATGACACAAAGACTTTGGGAATAAAAAACAGCTCATAGCATAAGTAGGAATGGACATAGCTACAGCTTTAATAAGAACCTCTCTACCCCCTTGTGATAACAAATTCCCTTTCCATACTTGTAACTTCAGCCACACCCTCTTTTTTATAGTTGAAAAAGCTTGTTTTTTTGACCTCCCAACCATAGGAGGAAGCCCTAAATACTTCTCTGTTGTGTATAGCTACCACCCCAAAGCTGCATAATTTCTCTTTTCAACTCATCATTCACGTTTTTGCTAAAAACCATGGAAGTTTTTTCTTTATTAATACATTCCCCCAAAGCTCTCTCATAATTGTTCAACAAAGATTGGATCTTCACATTTGTAAGCACATCAACTTTGCAAAAAATAACACTATCATCTGCAAATAACAAGTGGTTAATTCTAGGAGCACCTCTACAAATCCTTACCCCATCCACAACTTCCCTACCAGCAGTTCTTTTTAGCAAAGAAATAAGACATTTCGTACACACAAAAAACAAATACGGCGATAACGGATCTCCTTGCTGAAGACCCCGAGAAGGAATAATAGGACCTTTAGGACTCCCATTAACCAAAACTAAAAAAGAAACTATTCTAACACACTGCATTATCAAATAAATCAGTTTCCTATCAAAGCCAAGGGACTCCATTATTTTTTCCAAGAAAACCCATTCCACCCTATCGTAGGCTTTACTCATGTCAAGTTTGATGGACATAAACCATTTTCTACCATGTCTCTTAGTACGAAGAAAATGCAACAACTCATATGCAATGAGCACATTATTTGAAATCTGCCTACCAGGAACAAAAGCACTCTGAGTATCAGAAATCACATCCAGAAAGACTCTCTTAAGTCTATTTGCAATGACTTTTGAAAGAATCTTATAAAGCACATTACAAAGGCTAATAGCACGAAAATCTGCTACCTTTGAGGGGGAAGCTTTCTTAGGAATTAACGTAATGAAAGTGTAGTTTAAGTCTCTAGGAAACATTCCAGAATTCAAAGCTAGAAGCAAAGCATCAGTAATAGATTTACCTATCACACTCCAATATTTTTGAAAGAAAAGAGAAGACATTCCATCCGGACCAAGGGCTTTACAAGGATGCATCTGGTTTAATGCTACCTCCACCTCCTCAGCAACATACAGTTTTAACAGCTCCTCGTTCATCTCAGTGGTTACTTTGGACTCAACACCAGATATAACCTCCTCCATTTCCACTCGATCTGCAACAGAGAATAATTTGTGGAAATAGTCAGTAATTAAACCATCCATCTGGTCCCCTTTATGCCAAAAACCAGAATCATCTTGCAACTGGGTAATACTATTCTTCCTTCGTCGAGTTGATGCCTTTGAATGGAAATACCGAGAATTACTATCTCCTTCTCTAAGCCACATCACACGAGACCTCTGCTTCCACATTAACTCATCCCTTTCAAGCCATTTTTGAACCTCAAGACAAGCTTGCTTATGTTCTTCTAGAAAATTTGAGCTTGAATCATTCTCTTCCAAACACTCCAGTCTCCACTTGGCATTAGCTAACTCCTTCTGCACATGGCCAAAAGAAACCTTATTCCATCTTCCCAAATCTACAGCATAGCTAGAAATACGCCCCATAATCTGACTCAAAGAGTGAGGACCATCTCCCTGACGCCAAGCCTTTTCAATAATAGAATAGCATTCCTTTTCACCCACCCACATAACCTCAAATCTAAACAACCTCCTATGCTTCCTTCTAATGAAAGCACCTTCAGTATCTAACCATAAAAGGATATGGTCAAAGTAAGCTGCTACCCCATGTTTAACCCTTAGATTTAGATACATATCACACCACAAAGAATTGGCAAGAAATCTATCCAATCTCTCCCTCACTAACCCCTCCTCCCCCATTCGGTTACTCCAAGTAAACGGAGCTCCAACATAACCCAAATCTCTCAACTGATAGTCCGATAACACCTCCCTAAACTCTCTCATCTAAGCTTCATTTCTTACGTTTCCACCCAGCTTTTTAGAATGGTCTAGAATTTCATTAAAATCCCTAAAAACTAGCCATGGTAATTCAACCCCACGACCCAGCAACTTCAACAGATGCCACATCTCAGACCGCAAGCCACTCTTGGGGTGACCATACACCCCTATCAACAGCCATTTTCCCCCATCAAGGTTTGTAACAGATGCATGAATATGATTTCTAGAGAAATTAACAATCAACAATTGAATATCATCTTTCCATAAAATGGCAAGACCACCACTTTGACCCACACTGTCAACACCAAAAACAATTCCGAAAACCCAATCTAAACTTACAAACTTCCAATCAGTGAGAAGATAATTTAGTTTCTTGCAAAAAAGCAATTTCGAGAACTTCTGTCGTGATTAGATCACGAAGTGTATGAATACTCCGTGGGTTCCCAAGCCCACGGAGATTCCAGCTGAGTAACTTCATTGTGATCGGCGGGGCTGTTCAACAGCCGCCGCCGCAATCTCTGTAAAATCTTCCACCGAAACAAGAAGACTTACCTCTTTTTGCTTCATCCTTCAAAATCGTGCTCCCCTTCCTTTTCTTGCCAGCATGCGGATGGATTTCCCCTTCATTCTGTCGAACCAAATTTCCATCAACACCCTCTTCCGATACATGAAGTATCCTCACTGCCCTAAGCCCCGATCGATGGCCCCTCTGTTGTGAAACTCTGTTAAGAGAAGCAGAATGGCAAAAAGGCTTAGACATCTTACTACCAGATGGGCCAAAGTCCAAGCCCACATCCAGCTGAGAGACTTCCATCATCGGAACGTCCGTAAGCCCATCCTCCTCATTATTCGGCTTAATTACATTAGAGCCATCCGTTTCAACCAGTCCATCAGTTGAAAGTCCTACAATCACGGGAGATTCCAAAGTAGATACACCCTCATTCACCTCAGTCGGTGTGATCTTCGGACCAGTTGAAGATTCACCTCTTGCAGATAATTCACCCCCTTCAGATTCCTGATTTTTCTCCCCCACAGGCTCTGTAACAGTCGGACCATCATAACCATTTATGTTACCTACCATCGGTGGAACATGCCCAGTCGTTGTAGCTATCGTCCACGGTTCTGATGTCGACTGAGCACGTCTCCCTCCCTTGCGAGCAGAAGTGAAGCCCGCTCGTAACCATGGACCGTAAGGGAGTTTCGCAGGATCAATTTTAGTTGCATCAGTAACCTCACACTCCTTTAACGTATGTCCTAGAAGTCCACAGTGAAAACATAAATCTGGTAACCTTTTCTAGGAAAAATGGATCCAGCAGGACACCCCCTCCTCCACAATCATACGCTTCTGACGTAAAAAAGGCTTTAAAATATTAATAAGAACCCTAACTCTCATATATTCCCCCCATTCCATCTCGCCCTTATCTCAATCAACCTCCAAAACCTCCCCCAAAGCACCCCCGACTAGTTTACCGATATACTCATTATGGGCCATCAATGGTAAATCGTGAATACGAACCCAAAAAGGAGCATGCACCAGTTCGAGCTTACCAATCTGCAACCTACCATCAAACTCCTTCAAGAGCACCAAATGCTTATCGAACGACCACGGGCCCTCACGCAACACCTTAATTTTTTCTCGCGTATCCTCGAACTCAACCAGCGTAAACTCAGCATTGAGATCACGGAATTTCACACTCTTAACAAGACGCCAAACTTTCCTCATCGTTTGTTTAAACGCCTCATGATTATAATACTTCCTAATCAAAAGCTTCATAATCAAATAATTCGCCCCACGTTCCAGAACATCATCCAGCCAGCTAGTCTCCACCGAAACTGCTTCATTCTCCTTCTCAGTTAAAGACAAACTCGCATAGAGCTCATCCAACTCATCCGCCATTCCAAAGGCCTCGTACGAGAGACGAGAGAAAAAACCTCTACTCTATGCAGAGAGAGGAAAAGTCATTATTTCTATGAAATCATATCAATTTGTAGATTTATTTTGTGTAATCTCTTTGTATTCGTAACAGCTCTATGTGAGAAAAATAGAGAAGAGACAAATTATACCGTTTGAAAATGTTCCCATCCAAATTGGATGTTTCGATTTGGAGATAAATAAACACAATATTAAATTATTATGAGAAGTTTGAAAATACAATATTAAATACTACAAAATTAACATGATGCGTACATCTAATTTTCAAATTGGACCGTTATTTAAAAAAAAAAATCAAATTGGACCTTCAAATTTGGGTAAGGTCCAAATTTGGGTATGGTATTTAAAAATCATGAACCGTAAGGAAAGAATATCTATACCAAATCATGAGGACTATCTATTTTGGATGGCTCTTAGCTCCCATTGAGTGCTCTCGTTAATACAATTTCAAGTATTTTATTAATTATTTTTTAAATGTATTTTTTAACACTTTTAAATAATTTAAAAAAATACACAAAATCATTAAAAAATACTTTCTTAATCACAAAGTAAAAAAAAAAAAAAAAAAATCCCAATGGGAAGCTTAGCATTTTTCATCTATTTTTTTTTTTTTGTAAGTAAATTGCATTATTTAAAAATAGAGGTACAGAAGGAGGGATTGGGATACCAGAACAAATGCTTTATTACAGTTAAAAGGAAAAAAAGAGAGGATAAAATGGACAATGAACCAAAATGGGTCTGGGGCCATTGTTCCTTGGCAAAGCCTAGGAAGGGAAGGGACCATGTTAACATGGATTTATGTTGATCAACAAGTGAATTAAAAGGTTGTGATCAATGATCACAATCGGCGTGATGCAAGTAGGGCTAGGCAACCGGGCTGGATTTTTTAACCCGGATAACCGGGTTCCTGTTACGGGCACCAGCCCGGGTGTTCCGGTTTCTAAAACCCGGGTGTACCCAGGCTGGGTACCGAATTTAAAACCCGGTACCCAGGTTTTTTTACAGTTAAAAGGAAAAAAAGAAAGGATAAAATGGACAATGAACCAAAATGGGTATGGGGCCATTGTTCCTTGGCAGAGCCTAGGAAGGGAAGGGACCATGTTAACATGGATTTATGTTGATCAACAAGTGAATTAAAAGGTTGTGATCAATGATCACAATCGGCGTGATGCAAGTAGGACTAGGCAACCGGGCTGGATTTTTTAACCCGGATAACCGGGTTCCGATTACGGGCACCGGCTCGAGTGTTCCGGTTTCTAAAACCCAGGTGTACCCAGGCCGGGTATCGGATTTAAAATCCGGTACCCGGATTTTTTTAAAACCCAAACCCAGTGCCAAAACGACGCGTTATACGCCTGTTGGCTGTTTCCCGATTCCCCCCAATCTCTCTCTCTCTCTCTCTCTCTCTCTCTTAATGAATCTTCCAGAAACCCTAGCCTTATCCCGTCGTCATCGTCATCCCTTCATCGCCGTCATCCAGTTGTCGCCCTCATCTCGTCATCGCCCTCAGGTTAGTTTTTGATTTGTTTAGTGGGTTTTTTTGGTGTGGTTTGTTTAGTGGGTTTTTTTTTTGTGTGGTTTCTGTTTTTGGGTGTGATTTGTTTCGTGATTTGGTGTGATCTATTTTTGGTTGTGTTTTTTTTTTCCTCCCCATCCGTTGTTTGGGTCTTCTTTGAAGTTGCTTTCATGATTTTGAATTTTGGATGAAGTTGATGTTGTGCATTGTATATTAGATCTATGCTTTGGTTAGATGTAAACAAGGCTTTTTGTAAGATAAGGAGATTGTCTTGCCAAGACCAGCTGGACAATTTCTCATGAAGGACTTTTTGGTAAGCCAGCCCTGCATTTGTAATCCTGGAGTTGCATGCTTTAGGATGCAGACATGAATGAAATAATCAAAATATGCTTGACACGCAAAGACACTAAACAAACTACAAGAACTTATTTACATTTGGACAAATCACCGTCTAATAAAAATGAGTTTAAATTGTACCCTCTACAGTAACTATATTGCCCATCATAAGGTAGTGAAAGCAACAATTCAAATTATCACTTGATTCTTGTAATTCTGCATTTTGGACTTGGCCAATTGCACTAACGGCCTGTGATGAGTGTTCCTTTCTTTCTTAAGGTCTATTCTATAGTTGTTGTCATATGCGTGTATGTTCATGGAATGATGAAATAGGATGTTGATAAGGTTAATCAGATGTCCAAAGTGTCTGACTCTCCCAATCCTAACCCTTTACCTTCATTGTGAAGATGAATAATCATAGTATTATCCTTTTAACTAACATCCTTTTACTATCTTTCAATACAATATTTGCATTAGTGGATAATTATTTGTTATTTTTTATATTTTTGTTAATCATTAGATACCACATCATAGTAGTGAAATGATGATGTTTAGAAAAAAAATATCAAGAAATATTTAAAAACACCTAAAAGCAATTATGTTCCCAATCGATTTTCTTAAAATAATTTTTAAAAAAATAAATTAGGAAACGACGTTTTAAGGTTTATTTAGAAAAGTATGATCCTCCCCATTTTACTTTGTATTCAAAATTAAGTAATATCACTGATATATGTATTATATTATGTACAGATCCCATGTCAAGTCGTACAAAAAATAATGATGATAAACAAAGGAATGGGAATTATAAATGAATAATAATACACAATATTCATTTTTTAAACATTTTTGGTGTTTAGAAGTTTGTTGTTTCAGTTAAGTGTGTACATACAATACGCACTGCAATTATGTTTCTACACTTTGTTTTCCATTGACGTTACAAGTTGCTCATCTAGAATCTTCAAAAGTATCATCTTTGATAGTGTGTCATTCATTATGGTTTGTTTTGACTTGGGTTAGCGCACATATTTGCGCAAGCCTGATCACCAGGACCAGTAACAGCACCTTTGACGCTTAGAGCCAAATTCAATTAAACTGCAGTTGTCTTTCAACCTGATTGTAGCTTTTACGCAGGCTATTTCCCATGAAGAAAAATTACATGTGAATTAATAATATTAATAATGATAACCTGCACATCTAAAGTGGCAAATACTTACAGTTCAAGGGACTATGAATCTGAAAACATAAAGGTGACTCAGATCCTGGAAGGGATGAGTGGGATGTTGTTCTGCAAGTATGCACAAGCAGCAGCAACTCCACTTTGAATTTTAGAGACACGTTGCATACAGAATTTGTCATACTTGTGTTTTAATTTGTCATACTTGAATGGTAGTAATTTGTCATGCTTGTGTTTTAATTTCCTGCTTTTCTTTTATTTTGTTGTAACTTTAACAGATGAAAGAAGATTCTGTGAGTTGTAATGTCGGTACAACCCAAGGGATTGACGATTCCTCTTCTATTCCATTGGATGTAGAGGAGCTTGGGACTCTTCCAACCCCTTCTTCATCCACACATACACAACAACCTACTCGTTCCATCCCACCTTTACCCAAGAAATCCAAAAAAACACCTAGCAACCAATATGTGGTATGGGAACACTATACTAGAGTGCAACCTATTGACCACAATAACCCAAAAGCTCAGTGCAATTATTGCGCTAAGCTGTACTATTGCCACTACAAAAATGACACTTCATCTATGTTACACCACCTCTAGAATGCATGTGAAACTTCCCCTCTTAGAGTTAAAGGAGTTGGAAGAAATCAATCCTCTAGTGTTAAGAGGGATGCGGAGGGAACAGTGTGTAGTCCACAAGGTCTAGTGAAGTACGATGCAAAAAAACTTAGGGTGTCAACCACTAAGTATTTTATTAGGTGTGAATTGCCTTTTAGACTTGTGGAGCATGAAGGTTTTATTGAATATGTAACTGATTTAGAGCCTCGATTTACTTTGCCATCCCGAGCCACTTTAAAAAGGGATTGCATTAAACTGTATAACGAAGAGAAGATACAGCTAAAAAAATTGTTGGATGGTCAAAGAATTTGTCTTACCACTGATACTTGGACGTCGGTGCAAAATTTGAACTACATGTGCATTACTGCACATCTTACTGATTGTAATTGGAGATTGGACAAAAAAATACTTAAATTTTACCAAATTCCTGACCATAGGGACGAAACTATTGGGAGAGTGTTAAACTCTGGATTGCATGAATGGGGTGTTGATAAAATTTTAACCATTACAGTTGATAATGCATCCTCAAATGATGTTGTTGTTGATTACATGAGGAGGAGAATAAAAGACAATGATCGTACTATACTGGGAGGTGAAATTCTTCACATGCGGTGTGCTGCCCATATATTGAATCTAATTGTTATGGACGGCTTGAAGGATGTAATTGATTTTGTGTCAAAGATTAGGGATGTCTTCCGGTATGTGAAATCCTCGCCTTCAAGATTTGCCAAGTTCAAGACTTGTGCGGTAAAGGAAAAAATTAGTGGGAGGATGATTTGTTTGGATGTTCCTACTACATGGAACTCCACATATTTGATGTTTAGTACCGTTGAAAAACACAAACAAGCCTTTGAACAATATGCATTTGTGGATAACCAATTCGTGAACCACACTAGCAATGATTGGAAAAATGCACGGATTTTTGTGGAGTTGCTGAAAGTTTTTTATGATGTTACATTGAGTATTTATGGTTCTTTGTATGTGACAGTTAATGTTTATTTTGAGCAACTTTGCACAATTGAGGATGCATTAAATGATATGTACTTGAGTGATGATATTATAACTAGTACCATGAGTATAAATATGAGAAACAAGTATGAGAAGTATTGGGGTAGCACAAATAGGTTCAATTTGATGATATATGTTGCTTTTGTGCTTGATCCACGATATAAAATGATGGCAATGAATTTCTAGTTGCAAAAATGCAGAGGTTGTGAGTTGGCGAATAAGATAAAGGACAGGGTTAAACTCCTTTTAGGCCGCTTGATTGAGCAATATAACACATTTCGTGTGACTAGTGGGAGGGGTTCTAATGTGGCTCAAGGGAGGCCAAGCACTACTAATATAAATATTGGTAATGAGCCAGCACCTGTTCCTACTAAATTTAAGATCATGTTCACTAACTTCCTTAAGGAACGGGGTGTTACGGAGTTTAGATCGGAGCTAGATAGATATTTTTCTGAGACGTGTATAGACGACTCGCTCGGTTTTGATATCTTAAATTGGTGGAGAATTAATGCCATTAATTATTCTGTCCTTGCTGAGGTAGCACGTGATGTGTTAGCCACCTCCATTTCTACTGTTGCCTCGGAGTCCGCATTTAGTACTAGAGGACGCATATTGGATCCTTTTAGGAGTTCCTTATCTCCAGAAAGTGTTGAAACTCTCATTTGCACCCAAAATTGGTTAAGGATCAAACCAATCAACATTCAGGATTTGAAAGAATACATACAGTCGATGGACCTTGAAGGTAAGTTTGAAACGTGAAATATTTTTTTTTAATATCTATCTAACTCGGTTTACTATCTATCTAACTCAATTTTTAATTTTTTTTTAGATGATCATCTAGTTTCATCTTCAACCGAGGCTGATGTGAGTCTCCATTCCCATTCATGCTAAAAAGGTAAGAGATTTGCACCTGAACATTATAACAGTAACACCCCAGTTGAGATTATAACAACACAATATTATTCAAATCTGAAAAGCTAATAGTTCTGATTGATGGGTTGCTACATTGCTAATCTAGACTGACATTGTTTTAATCTTATCAATTTGCAGATGAACTGGCAGGAGTTAGAGTTCTTCATGGCCTTGACAAAGTAATGGAAGTTGGAGCAATTGTTTTGATGCACAAAGATCAGAGTATACTTGCAAGGTAAAGATTTTCTTTTGTGAGTTTTTGCTTTTTAGAGCTCAAGTGTCTTAAGATTGATGACCGAACATTTTAATGTAACAGACAATGAAGCATTTTCCCCTTTCAAAGAAAATTTATTTCTTGTCATGCCCCATGTTGGATTTGTGCAAATGCTTTGATTTGAATTTGAATTGTACAAGTAAGAACATATATACATTACAAATGCGTTTAAAGAGACTTGAGAAATTCAAAGTGTTAGGAAGATATTAAGAATTATAAAGGATGTCAATCCTCCAAAACAAATTTGAAGACTTGAACAGAAAAAGAGATTTCTTCTTAAGTCGCGCTATATTCTTTAGAATCCAATAACCTTTATTGGTCAATGGACAATTTGAGAGAGGAATATCGTGGGTTGAAGTTAAATTTAGTGCTCCTTTGCACTAAATTTAGTTCATCTGCTTTTGGTTTGTTTAATGTGTTACTCATTGCTTAACTGTGTCTCCTTTGTTTTATAAATCAATAACTAAGTTGGAATCTCTTAAAACAAAATATCTGCCGCTTTATCTTGTACAATTTCTTTGGTTTTGTTATCTTCATCAAATTCAAAGTGAGCCGCTATTGTAATTCAAATTTGTTGATGCAAAAAACTGTTTGAATCAATTGACAAGTTTTATTTGACCTTGCTTGGTCTAGGCATTCAATCTAGCTAATTGATGCACTCCCTCATTATCTATTGTTGCATATTAACTTTTGTGATACCACGTTTGTCTCTTTATGCTGTGGTTTAGAATCTTATGATTGAGACGACCTTTGCTTTGATATTCAAATTCTGGCATTCTTTCTACGACCAAACAAGGAGGCAAAGATTCACAAGTCATGGAATGTGTACCACCATTGGGTTGGGAGGATTGCCCTCTTCTTTGGAGCTTTGAACATTGTATTGAGAATCCAAATTGGAGGTGTAGGGAGTGATTGGAAAATAGGCTATGAATTTCTTCTGGGTGTAATTATTGTTGTAGTCATTGTTCTGCAAGCGTAGGGAGTGTTTGCAAGTGTAGGTGTATGTATATTTATATGAAAAAGGTGTAATATAATATAGGTTTCAGCATTTTTTTTTCTTGAAAATTAATTTAATAATATAGGCTTTGTTATTAAAAAAAAAAAAAAACCCGGCTATAGGCCGTAACCCGGATCAATCAGGGTTCCAACCCGAGTATATCCGGGCTGGAAGCCGGCCCGGGTTTGGAATCCGGGTTTCAGGCCGGGTATACCCGGATACCCGGTCTGGTACCCGATTGCTCAGCCCTACAGTTGTTCCTTCTAAGATGAAAGAACTTGACTATGTTGGACTTTAAATTTTTTTTTTTTTTAAAAAATCATTTTTAAACTTTAAACCATAGAATTTGAAAAGAAACGCTAGATGATTTTGATTTAAAAAATAAATAAAATCATGCAAATACCCTCTTTCTTTCTAAAAAGCAATAACTTGACTTCGTTGGGCTTAGTGGATTAAGATCTCATTTATTTTTACATATGAGATGAGATGAGTTAAATTAAAAGTTGAAAATTTTATAAAATATTGTTAAAATATATATTTTTTAATATTATTATTGTTTTGGGATTTGAAAATGTTAAATTATTTATTTTATTTTGTGTAGAAATTTAAAAAAGTTGTAATAATTAGATGAGACGAGATGTGTTGTAAAAACAAACAAGACCTATAACAAATAAATAAATCATTTTCACTCTTAAATCATAGAACTTGAAAAGAAACTCTAGATGATTTGGATCTTGAAAAATAAAAATGCACAGTATTCCCTTTCTTTCTCAAGTGCAAGAACTTGATTTCATCGGTATTGAAACAAAGACCAAGTCATCTTCATATGCAACAAACTTAAATTCAAAACCAGATAAAGATTCCAAAGATAACTCCAATAGCACAAGTTTATCTCCTCCATCTTCTTTATCAATAGATGATGATAAGATTAGATAATATATATCTTTGTTTTTTAATTTGATTGCTATAACAAATCACATGTATATACATGTATAAATAAAAAACCAAAACTCCCAAAATGATTATGGGAAGCACACTCCAAAATCTCTTCACGGTATCAAGAGCCAATTGATCCCTACTTGCTGCTATGTCCTCCTCCTCCATGTCTCGCCCTTTAGCCTTTCCCATTCATCCCACTCATCAGTTCACCCTTAAACTAAATCGTGACAACTGTAACAACCCGCTAAAATTATCAGTTTTGGATTCTTTCCCGACAGCAATCACATCTCTCTCGTCTTAACCCTCTATCTTTAGTTATTTATGTTTAACATAGTTGATTTGGTTGGCTGTAGACTGTGTAGTTAGTGTTTGTGGAGTTTGCTGCGTAGTTGTGAAACGAAGTGTGGTTGTGAAGTGTTAGGCTTGATTTTGTAGTTTTGTGGACTGTGCTGTGAAGTATAGGCGTGAGATGGATGCCGTAGATGTGATACGGCGGGTTGTGTGAAGAGAATACGCGTGTAGCGTATTCTGTGTAATGCAGCGACGCGCCGCGCGACGTGCGCTGTAGTGATGTGGGTCGTAGAAGGAAGGGAGTACGCATGTAGTGTACTCCGTGTGGTATGGCGATGCA
The DNA here is from genome assembly GCA_011037825.1 of Carya cathayensis. Classification (NCBI taxonomy): domain Eukaryota; kingdom Viridiplantae; phylum Streptophyta; class Magnoliopsida; order Fagales; family Juglandaceae; genus Carya; species Carya cathayensis. The sequence goes on from QGSO01000476.1 coordinate 267,899, forward strand.
TCGTGTGATGTGCATCGTGTTGATGAGTGTTGTAGCGAAGGAAGTACGCGTAGCGCGTACTCCGTGTCGCGTAGCGATGCACCGTGAGACGTGTATCGCAGTGATGGGTTTTGTAGTGTGAATGGAAGAGAGTTCACGTGAGTGTACTCTGTACTAAGTCGTGATACACCGGATGGCGTGTCACGAAGGGTTGGATGGCGTAGCAGAGAAGTGTGGAGCGTATGGTGTAGTGTTGGGAAACTGTATGACAGTGTCCCGAAGCAGTGATGATATGGATTATAGTCCGGGATGACTGGTGTCATCTTGTGGTTGACTATGGCTAAGAGTATATGGATTGAGAAATGAGTTGTTTGTTTGGTTGTTATTGATAATTTTAATGAACTTGTTTTAGTGCAAAGGCTTTCTGAAGTCAATTTATCTCTTCCGAGTATAGTGAAACCTCAAGTTGGCCGTGGTGTTGCAAGTGCTTACAATATGGCAATTGAGTTCAGAAGTGAAAATCTTAAGGACTTGAGTGTTCCTCTTCCAGCTGTTGTGCAGTTCCTCGTGTCTCGCGCTCTATTCTCATAGAACGCGACGATCGAGGTAAGTTAGCCTCTAACTTACTATCAGTTTATTGTGTATGTGTGATGGGTAAGAGAACTACAATTTATGTATGTATGTTATCGTATATGCCATGTCATGCTATGTCATTACATGTTTATCTGCTACGTATGATTTAATCTCTCATGAATAATTATCTGTTACATAATCTTTTCTGTCATACAATGATGTATGTTATAAGTATGCCATGTTAAGTATGCCATGAAATGTTATGATTAAATCATATTGTGCCATTTACAAGTATACGCCATGTTAGAAAAGTATATGATATTAATTAATATCTCATGCATTAAGAAAGATAAGACATGTTATGTTACGTATAATACGTGGGGCCACAACAACTGTGGAGTACGTATTATATCTTATGTTACGTGAATACGTGGGGCCACAACAACTGTGGAGTACGTATTATATTTAATGTTACGTATATACGTGGGGCCACAACAACTGTGGAGTACGTATTATATTTTTTTTTACGTGTATTCATGGGGCCACAACAACTGTGGAGCATGAAGTATGGGGCCACAACAACTGTGGAGCATACACTACGTGAGACACAGCAATTGTGACACGTAGAATACGTGGGGCCACAACAACTGTGGAGTACGTATTAAGTCAAGTTTCAGATCAAGTGCATGATAAGTCAAGTTTCAGATCAAGTTCATGTTTTGTTATGTACACGTACATGTTATGTTCATGATCAAGTTATGTTCCAAGTTCATGTTCACATCATGTTAAGTTCACGTTTACAGTATGTCTCAAGTTCACGTTTATGTCATGATATGTTCAAGTTTATGTTATTTTCAAGTTCATATTTATGTTATGCATGTTTACGTTCATGCTACATTTCAAGTCCATGTTATGTTTTAAACTCAAGTTCATGTCATGTTAAGTCAAGTTCAGTTCACGTTTAAGTTCTGGTTATGTCATGTTATATGTCAAGTTATGCTATGCTTATGTACGACTTTACTTATGCATTTATGCTTTTACTGCCATGCATGCATCTTTAACCTGTGTGTGAGTTTTATGTTAACTTACTGAGATTTGTAATCAAATCTCACTGTGGTAGTCCCAACTACCATTCCCCCCGAATGGTAGATCTTGTTACAGGACCCAAAGGAGAATTGGAATCTGACCAACTGAATACGGTCGACTAGGCCACGGTGCGATGTTGATGATGGTATAGTATTTAACTTAGGTTAATACTTGTACTTTTGGAGTTGTATCTCAAGTATTCTTTTGATCACAACCATTTTAGACTAGTGTGGTGATCACGGCTTTTTAGTATGCCTTTATGTATGAAATATGTTTCAAGTATTTGGGATATTTTTGGTTTGGTGCATAGTTTTGCTAAAGAGAAAAATTATCCGCTGCGAATATTGCATAATGCTAGATGCATGTTAGGAACATTGTATCTTATCTGTCATGAACGGGGGCAGGTAACCTTGTGTTGCATGTCTCGACGCTTCAAATGTCCGTTTAATCCCAAGCGGAATTTGGGGGCGTCACAACAACTACCTCTCTTGAAAGGCCCACATTCTTCCTTACCTATGTGGCCAAAAACTTTATTGCTTTGTTAATGGCAATCATCCTACCCCTCCATAGTTCTTACCTGCCTCCTCTCCCTCCGAAGCTCCTCTCCCAAATCCCAAGTATGAGTTATAGTTTGAACAAGATCAATTTATTTTGAGCACCCTAATCTCCTCTCTTTCAAAATCTATTCTTACACAAGTCGTCAATCTTGAAACCTCCTGTGATGTCTAAATGACCCTTGAGAAGATGTTTTCCACTACATCTCGTGCCTGACAAATGAATACTTTATACCAACTCAGCACATTGAAGAAAGGTAAACTCTCAATCCAATATTATTTTCAAAAGGCTAAGAGCTTTGTTGATGTGTTATCTGCTATTGATCAACTATTTGGTGACTCTAAACTCATATCTTATATTCTTGCTGGATTACCTACCGAATATGATCCTCTTATTACCTCAATCAACACTCGCTTTGAGCCTATGCCGCTTGATGAAATTTATGGCCACTTGATCACACATGAACTTCGCCTAGTGCAAATTACTACTACTTTCGATGTTAGCCTTCCATCTGCTAATATCGCTACTCAGAATTTTTCACAAAATGGTCGTGGTCGTAACAATTCAAATATGTCCTCTAGTGGCTTTAGTAGACGTAATCATGGTCAAGGTCGTGGTTGCTCTAACTCCTCTTCTTCACCAACAAACTCATATGGCTCTTCTAGACTATTTTGCCAAATGTACCTCAAAGTGGGGCACACAGCTCCTAAATGTAGGTACCGGTTTGATAAAGACTATCAAACTCTTTCACCACCTCAAGCATATGCTGCTAACACCCAAGCTCCCTTAGATCAGTCATGGTATCCCAATACTGGTGCTTCTCACCATATTACATCTTAACTTGGGCAATCTGAATCTCCACACTGAAGAATACAGTAGAAATGATCAAGTTATGGTTGGTAATGTAAAAGGTTTGCATATTAACCATGTTGGCTTCTCCACTCTTTTCTCTTCCTCTAAATCATTCTTTTTAAATCAAATTATGCATGTTCCTAATATAAAAAAGAATCTTATTTCTATATATCAGTTTACCAAAGAAAATCATGTTTATTTTGAGTTTCACCCTTCCTTCTTTTATATTAAGGATCAATTCTAAGGAGCTACCCTACTCAAAGGCAAGAGTAGCAATGGTCTCTAACCATTACAAAATATGTCTAAGCTCTCTCATTTACTTGCAGCTTTCTTCAGTGCTCAGGCTTCTTTAATTCAATGGCACAATCATCTTGGTTATCCTTCCTTACGTATTGTTCACAATTTTTTATCTATGCATCACTTAGATGTGTTCCAAAAATCTGTCAATAATGCCTGCCATTCTTGTCAATTAGGCAAGAGTAACAAACTACCTTTTCATTTGTCTACATCTATTTATAAAGTTCCATTAGATTTGCTATTCACAGATGTATGGGGTCCATCTCCCCAACCTTTTATCAATGGAAATATTTATTACCTTTACTTTGTAGATGATTATTCCAAATATATTTGGCGTTTTCCAATCTCCTTTAAATCTATTATCTCCATTGTTTTTATCAATTTTAAAAATCAAGTCGAAAGATTTTTTAGTTGACCTATTAAAGCTACAATCTAATTGTTGTTTTTGGGGGGGGGGGGGCAGAAGGGGGGGTCCAGGGGGGGGGGGGGAAGGAGTGGTGAGTTCCGCAAATTACATCCAATTTTGACTTCACTTGGCATATCACATCGTATTTCTTGTCCTCATCTTCATCAACAAAATAGTTTAATCGAATGTAAACATAAACAATTAGTGGAAACTGATCTCACACTATTGGCTGCAACACATGTTCCTAAACAATACTCGAATGACTCATTTACCACTGCTACCTACCTCATAAACTGACTACCATCACCTATCATCAACCATAAGTCTCCCATGGAACTCCTATATAACAAAATTCCAGATTACAGATTCTTAAAAATCTTTGGATATGCTTGTTGGCCTCACCTTCGCCCATACAATAAACACAAAATGGACTTTAGTTCTTCTCGGTGTATCTTTCTTGGATATAGCACCAACCACAAAGGTTACAAGTGTTTAGACATTTCCACTGGTCGCATGTATATTTCTACAAATGTTGTATTTGATGATTCAATCTTTCCATTTGCTGAGCTACATATGCATGCTCCATCTTCTAACCTATCTACAGGTACTCTATTACCCTTTACAATTCACATATCCCCACCAAATGACCCGACAACTCAACCCGTGGTCCCTACCAACTTTTGTCCAGCACCAACTATGCCTTCTGCTCCCAATCCACTGCCTTCTCCAGTGTCTCAACATGCCATGCATACTCGTGCGCGCATTAGGATCTTCAAGCCCAGGCAATTTTCTGATGGCACTGTGGCCCTCCAACACCATGCCTACCTTATAGAGAATTCTTCTTCTGGGCCAAATCTCACTTAGCCCACCTCATTCACAAATGCAGTTAAAAGTCCTGAATAGCGCAAGGCCATGAATGAGGAATTCACCGCTCTAATGCAAAATGGCACATCGGCTCTCATTCCTCCAAAGCCCACGATGAACTTAGTGGGCTACAGATGGGTCTTCAAGATCAAAAGAAAGGCTGATGGGTCCCTTGAGAGATACAAGACCCGTCTTGTGGCCAAAGGCTATCACCAACAGGAAGGCCTTGACTATGGAGAAACTTATGGCCCCGTTGCCAAGCCTATCACGATTTGCCTCATTCTTTCTCTTGCCATCTCTTCAAATTGGGTTATTCGACAATTAAATGTCAAGAATTCATTTCTACACGGTGTTATTGAAGAATACGTGTTCATGACCCAACCTCCACGTTTCAAGCATTTCTACAAGGTGTTATTGAAGAATACGTGTTCGGCCCTTATGTAACAGCCCGCTAAAATTATCAGTTTTGGATTATTTCCCGACAGCAATCACATCTCTCTTGTCTTTACCCTCATCTGGAATCACGCGTATAGTTTATCTTTTCCGTAAATCACGTATTTTGTTCTTCACCGACAGCTGTAAAATCATGAGTCTTCCAAGACCACNATTACAGATTCTTAAAAATCTTTGGATATGCTTGTTGGCCTCACCTTCGCCCATACAATAAACACAAAATGGACTTTAGTTCTTCTCGGTGTATCTTTCTTGGATATAGCACCAACCACAAAGGTTACAAGTGTTTAGACATTTCCACTGGTCGCATGTATATTTCTACAAATGTTGTATTTGATGATTCAATCTTTCCATTTGCTGAGCTACATATGCATGCTCCATCTTCTAACCTATCTACAGGTACTCTATTACCCTTTACAATTCACATATCCCCACCAAATGACCCGACAACTCAACCCGTGGTCCCTACCAACTTTTGTCCAGCACCAACTATGCCTTCTGCTCCCAATCCACTGCCTTCTCCAGTGTCTCAACATGCCATGCATACTCGTGCGCGCATTAGGATCTTCAAGCCCAGGCAATTTTCTGATGGCACTGTGGCCCTCCAACACCATGCCTACCTTATAGAGAATTCTTCTTCTGGGCCAAATCTCACTTAGCCCACCTCATTCACAAATGCAGTTAAAAGTCCTGAATAGCGCAAGGCCATGAATGAGGAATTCACCGCTCTAATGCAAAATGGCACATCGGCTCTCATTCCTCCAAAGCCCACGATGAACTTAGTGGGCTACAGATGGGTCTTCAAGATCAAAAGAAAGGCTGATGGGTCCCTTGAGAGATACAAGACCCGTCTTGTGGCCAAAGGCTATCACCAACAGGAAGGCCTTGACTATGGAGAAACTTATGGCCCCGTTGCCAAGCCTATCACGATTTGCCTCATTCTTTCTCTTGCCATCTCTTCAAATTGGGTTATTCGACAATTAAATGTCAAGAATTCATTTCTACACGGTGTTATTGAAGAATACGTGTTCATGACCCAACCTCCACGTTTCAAGCATTTCTACAAGGTGTTATTGAAGAATACGTGTTCGGCCCTTATGTAACAGCCCGCTAAAATTATCAGTTTTGGATTATTTCCCGACAGCAATCACATCTCTCTTGTCTTTACCCTCATCTGGAATCACGCGTATAGTTTATCTTTTCCGTAAATCACGTATTTTGTTCTTCACCGACAGCTGTAAAATCATGAGTCTTCCAAGACCACGCCTAGCCTTTCTCAAGCCCAAACTACCACTTTATGTGGTGGACAGCCACCGTACGCCGCCACGTACGTTCCTCCGACGCATGTTCGTGACGAACAACGAGCGACGCACGGGTTATCCCGTCGATGGTATAACCTTCTATCTCTAGTTATTTTACGTTTAAAATAGTTGGTTGGTTTGTGGATTGTGTAGTTGTATTTGTGGAATTCGTTGCGTAGTTGTGAAGCGAAGTGTGGTTGTGAAGTGTTGCGTTTGATTGTGTATTTTGTGGACTGTGCTGTGAAGTATAGGCGTGAGATGGATGCCGTAGATGTGATACGGCGGGTTGTGTGAAGAGAATACGCGTGTAGCGTATTCTGTGTAATGCAGCGACGCGCCGCGCGACGTGCACTGTAGTGATGTGTGTCGTAGAAGGAAGGGAGTACGCATGTAGTGTACTCCGTGTTGTATGGCGATGCATCGTGTGATGTGCATCGTGTTGATGAGAGTTGTAGCGAAGGAAGTACGCGTAGCGCGTACTCCGTGTCGCGTAGCGATGCACCGTGAGACGTGTATCGCAGTGATGGGTATTGTAGTGTGGATGGAAGAGAGTTCACGTGAGTGTACTCTGTATTAAGTCGTGATACATCGGATGGCGTGTCACGAAGGGTTGAATGGCGTAGCAGAGAAGTGTGGAGCGTATGGTGTAATGTTGGGAAACTGTATGACAGTGTCCCGAAGCAGTGATGATATGGATTATAGTCCGGGATGACTGGTGTCATCTTGTGGTTGACTATGGCTAAGAGTATATGGATTGAGAAATGAGTTGTTTGTTTGGTTGTTATTGATAATTTTAATGAACTTGTTTTAGTGCAAAGGCTTTCTGAAGTCAATTTATCTCTTCCGAGTATAGTGAAACCTCAAGTTGGCCGTGGTGTTGCAAGTGCTTACAATATGGCAATTGAGTTCAGAAGTGAAAATCTTAAGGACTCGAGTGTTCCTCTTCCAGCTGTTGTGCAGTTCCTCGTGTCTCGCGCTCTATTCTCATAGAACGCGACGATCGAGGTAAGTTAGCCTCTAACTTACTATCAGTTTATTGTGTATGTGTGATGGGTAAGAGAACTACAATTTATGTATGTATGTTATCGTATATGCCATGTCATGCTATGTCATTACATGTTTATCTGTTACGTATGATTTAATCTCTCATGAATAATTATCTGTTAAATAATCTTTTCTGCCATACAATGATGTATGTTATAAGTATGCCATGTTAAGTATGCCATATGATACATGTATGCCATGAAATGTTTATGATTAAATCATATTATGCCATTTACAAGTATACGCCATGTTAGAAAAGTATATGATATTAAATAATATCACATGCATTAAGAAAGATAAGACATGTTATGTTATAATAATGCGTGGGGCCACAACAACTGTGGAGTACGTATTATATTTATGTTATTTATAATGCGTGGGGCCACAACAACTGTGGAGTACGTATTATATTTTATGTTATTTATAATGCGTGGGGCCACAACAACTGTGGAGTACGTATTATATTTTATGTTACTTATAATGCGTGGGGCCACAACAACTGTGGAGTACGTATTATATTTATGTTACTTATAATGCGTGGGGCCACAACAACTGTGGAGTACGTATTATATTTATGTTATGTTATTTATAATGCGTGGGGCCACAACAACTGTGGAGTACGTATTATATTTTATGTTATTTATAATGCGTGGGGCCACAACAACTGTGGAGTACGTATTATATTTTATGTTATTTATAATGCGTGGGGCCACAACAACTGTGGAGTACGTATTATATTTTATGTTATTTATAATGCGTGGGGCCACAACAACTGTGGAGTACGTATTATATTTAATGTTATGTTACTTATAATGCGTGGGGCCACAACAACTGTGGAGTACGTATTATATTTATGTTACTTATAATGCGTGGGGCCACAACAACTGTGGAGTACGTATTATATTTTATGTTACATGAAGTATGGGGCCACAACAACTGTGGAGCATACACTACATGAGACACAGCAATTGTGACATGTAGAATACGTGGGGCCACAACAACTGTGGAGTACGTATTATATTTTATGTTATGTGAATTCATGGGGCCACAACAACTGTGGAGCATGAAGTATGGGGCCACAACAACTGTGGAGCATACACTACATGAGACACAGCAATTGTGACATGTAGAATACGTGGGGCCACAACAACTGTGGAGTACGTATTATGTTTTATGTTACTTGAATACGTGGGGCCACAACAACTGTGGAGTACGTATTAATGCACGTTATTAATCAAGACAATTAAATAAGATTCCAAGTTTATGTTAAGTCAAGTTTCAGATCAAGTTCATGTTATGTTATGCTCACGTACATGTTATGTTCATGTTCATGTTATGTTCCAAGTTCATGTTCACATCATGTTATGTTCACGTTTATGATACGTTCAAGCTCACGTTCATGTTATGTTATGTTCATGTCCATGTTATGTTTCACGTTCATGTTATGTTGATTGTTCATGTTATGTTTTAAGCTTAAGTTCATGCCATGTTAAGTCAAGTTCAGTTCACGCTTAAGTTCTGGTTAAGTCATGCTATATGTCAAGTTATACTATGTTTATGTATGACTATAATTATGCATTTATGCTTTTACTGCCATGCATGCATTTTTAACCTGTGTGTGAGTTTTATGTTAACTTACTGAGATTTGTAATCAAATCTCACTGTGGTAGTCCCAACTACCATTCCCCCGAATGGTAGATCTTGTTACAGGACCCAAAGGAGAATTGGAATCTGACCAACTGAATACGGTCGACTAGGCCACGGTGCGATGTTGATGATGGTATAGTATTTAACTTAGGTTAATACTTGTACTTTTGGAGTTGTATCTCAAGTATTCTTTTGATCACAACCATTTTAGACTAGTGTGGTGATCACGGCTTTTTAGTATGCCTTTATGTATGAATTATGTTTCAAGTATTTGGGATATATTTAGTTTGGTGCATAGTATTGCTAAAGAAAAAGATTATCCGCTGCGAATATTGCATAATGCTAGATGCATGTTAGAAACATTGCATCTTATATGTCATGAACGGGGGCAGGTAACCTTGTGTTGCATGTCCCGACGCTTCAAATGTCCGTTCAATCCCAAGCGGAATTTGGGGGCGTCACACCTTACATTACTTCCTTGGTGTAAAAGCCCATTTCATGGCTGATGGTCTTTTCTTGTCACAACAACGCTACATTCAAGACCTTCTCCACAAGGTTAATATGCACAACGCCAAGCCCATTTCTTCTCCATTGGTTTCCACGTATCCCTTGTCACAACATCATGGCGATCCCTTCTTGGATTTGACTCTTTACAAAAGTATGGTGGGATCATTACAATACTTAAGCTTCACTCAACCGAACATTGGCTTTGCTATCAATAAAGTATGCTAGTTTATGCATCGTCCAACAACTAATAATTGGTGTGTTGTCAAGAGAATTCTTCGCCACCTTTGGCTCACTACTCACCATGGTCTTCTTTTCAAATGTTCTACCTCTCACAACCTCCAAGCATTCTCAGATTCCGACTGGGCTGGATGCCCTAATGATCACCACTCCACCAAAGGCTATTGCGTCTTTTTTGGATCAAATATTCTTTCATGGAGTTCACGCAAGCAAAAGACAGTCTCCCATTCAAGTATCTAAGCAGAATATAGGACTATTGCTAACACAAATGTTGAGCTTCTTTGGATTCAATCCATTCAATCCCTCTTTGTACGCTTTCTTTCCTCTAAAGATAAACTAGTTGATGCATTGACTAAACCCCTGGCCCCAGCTCGTTTCTTCTCTATCCGGCACAACTTCAATGTTCGCGAGCTACCATGGAATTTGCAGGGGTGTATTGACACAAAGACCAAGTCATCCTCATCTGCAACAAACTCAAATTCAAAACCAGATAAAGATTCCAAAGATAACTCCAACAACACAAGTTTATCTCTTTTCTATTCCCTACTACACTTTGTGATGGTAGCAGGGAGCTGATTGTGATGATGCATTTCGTTGAATCCCAATTACAAGAAGGAAGGAAATTGCAGGTTGTATCACATGACAACTTTAGGGTTAGAAGGATTCCGCTGGTCAATATGATATCTTCACCACAGGCCAGCGGTAGGCATCATCAAGATGCACCGCCAAGTCCCGGGAGTATTGCCTAATTAAGGTCATGATTACTGTTATAAAATAAGTTGATTATGGGAAACTCAAATCAATGCTAATGATGCTTGTTTATTTTCCTTGTATTAATTTCTTATAGTTACATACATATATGTTTGTGTGTGTGTGTGTGTGGCCATGCGCGCTCATTCATCCCCAAGACATGAGGTGGTGGATAAATGTGAGAACCAACGAGCATTTGGCAAAGTCAAAACAAATAGATGGAATTTTGTCCTGTTGGAGGATGAGAGGATCAAAGTCACCCACCCAATATGGTTATGATGAGTTATGATTCAAAAAGATCATTTTCACATTCATGCATGCATCAGAAAATGGCGCAAAGTGGCCTTTTTTTCTTGCTGAGATCGAGAAGAACTTGACTTCATGCAGAAAAAGAGGAATAGACCATCAATACAGCTAGCCTGTGCCGCCGTCCCAAAATCATCTATATATATTCTCCTACTTAATGAGGAAACCCCCCTGGCCAACAAACCTCCTTAATTCGGCACAAGGTAGGTAGCAATGATCAAGGTTCACTCGTCTATGCTTGTTGCAGTGTTTCTCCTCGGAATTGTTCTACTTCCTTCTGCTCCAGCTTGCCATGGCAGGGAGATTTTCATGCATTTTGTTGAATCAAAGCAAGCAAGAATGGATTTCCATATTGTGTCACACCGCGAAATGAGGGTTAATGGTTGGGTTAAACCCAAACTGCCTGGCGCCTAGACCTGGCAAGAATTTTTAAGGTCATTGATCATTCATATATATATATATATATATAAATGCTGATGATGTTTGTTTTTCCTGTTGTATTTTCTTAATGTTCTTTTGGGTGTGTACTGTCGAAAGATGCTGCTCGAAGAATATTGGTTGTTCCTATAGTTGTGGTTTACAAAAGATAAAAAGAAGTTTGATTTCTTCAGCTAGCATAATGCTAGGTACACTCTGAGAGAGAGAGAGAGAGAGAGAGAGAGAGAGAGAGGATGCTGATTTTACTCTATTAAGTTATTTTTCTCTTTTGAACTCGTTGAATGGATCAAACTGCCCATAGTTCCTATTATTTGTTCCAAGGTTGTGCTGATTTTACTCTATTAAGTTATTTTTCTCTTTTGAACTCGTTGAATGGATCAAGCTGCCCATAGTTCCTATTATTTGTTCCAAGGTTGAGTCATTCTACTTGCAAACCAGTCTGGGAGATACACTATTTATACCATTAACATATTAAGATTTAATTTATAAGATTCAAATTTTTAACATTTTCTTACAAATCAAATTATGACATATCAACAACATAAAAAAATGTATCATTCACGTTGACTTCCAAATATGATTTTTACGCGAAAATAGTTAGTATGAACTTCCGTCATTGGCCTGACAACCCGATAGCAGTTGCCCCTCCTCTCTCGTATATTTTGAAATTCATTTTTCCAAATTTTCACATATTTTGGGACATTCCTTGAAGAGCTGGAGGTCTGTTTCATGCAAGGTCTAAGCCCATAAAACAAAAGAAAAGCTGGAGGTATTTAGAGGAATTCCTTGAAGAAAGAAAAGTATACACATTATAGCATTAATGAGATATTAGAGGGAAAAAGAAATGAGGAACATATAGGAAGATATTAGAGAGGAGAGAATACAATTAATAAAAAGATGTAACATGATCAAGTACTTTGGGCATTTGTCCAGTGGAGAAAGAGCATCATGACTAGCTTGAACAAGAAACAATTCTGAACTACTTGTAGTTGCAAGGTCACCCAAATTACCCTAACTGAATGAGAATGCAGATATTACAGAGCACCTTTTGTGCGAGGCTAACCACCAATCCATAGAACCCTACCATAAAATGTTTAATAACGGTTAGGACTATGCACAAATGTTGTATAAAATGTTTCTCAAGATAAGACTGCAACACTTATGAGAGTTAAATAGGTCTAGCAGGTAATGAATATGCAGTATGATAATATTTTCCCCCTCTTCCACGAGGGATGTATGGGAACTGAAAATTCAACCCCCCCTTAAAGAAAGTTTTACTTTGTAAATTTAACTATACTCGGCAAAAAGAAATAGCAACTGTAAGGAAACCATAATTACTTTAAAATTATGGAAACAACACAATTTGTCAGGACCCTTCCAAATAAAGTTACCAAGAAAATGGGAAAAAGGGTGAAAAAATAATCACCACGTAAACCCGAGCATAATGGCAAAAACACTATTGCTTTACTATGGAAAATGAAACATACTCCAATGGCAAAGCTGAGGCTATTTCTTGATGATTTCATAATGTTAACTAAGATTTAGTCAAGTATTCCTAACATATATAGTGCACAGTTCAATGACCTCATGCCATGGATTTTAATTGCACTGTCTCCCCCGACACGGATTATTGCACTCAACACGTGAATACTAGTCCGAAAGAGTATTTCTTCTTATTGAATTTCTGCTTTCCTATTCTGATTTTCATTTTCTGCAAGGCCGGTTTCAGAACTGGCTGTGGCTGGGAAAGAACCAACCAAGCTAGCAGCTATTGCTGCTTTCAAGTCCTCATCTTCAATTTCCGAAATCATTTCTGCCTGCCTAGATGGAAGAGCCTGATCTGAATGTTCTTGACCCAGAGTGATCCTCTCAGGAGCCGGTGTTGGGTTGCACGATTTGATTATCCTCTCAGCATCTTCAGGTGACAGCCACTGCCCGTATCCATTAGAAGACTCTGAGGATGAGATGGGAAATTCTTTAGGGAAGTTTCCTCTCACCAGAAAAATGCTCCAGCCGCAGCCCTTTAGAGAGTCCAGATAGGCTGAAAGGTAAAATTTGGAAAGGTGCTGCGGTGCTGCATAGAGACTGTCAAAGTTATACCATTCTCCATTCACTTTCCTGATACAGAACCAGTGATCCTGCAAGTGACAGATAAATGCACTTTCCAATTCAGGGTCAACCTGGGCATGTTCGGCAACTGGAGAATCAAGGGGTATGACTTGCAAATCCCACACCTCTAAAGCATTTTGTAACACCTGCAAGAATGACTTTCTAATCAGTCAAGTCAATACCATATAGAATATTGGTTATCAGCCAAAAATAAAGCTAAATAATATAGACATTGGCCTAAGATTAACTAATTGGATCAAGAATTATTTCCAGCTCAACTGTAAGAAAGGACACCAATCTTTTTGTTATCACTTCAGATGGACACCTGGAGGCATTTCTGAGGATTCCTAAATTAGAACAAGTAAATTTTTTTTACATTGTCCCTAGATTTCTAATCCTTTCCTTTTTCCCCAATATAAAATATATTTTCAGCAGTCTGTTTTCTTATGGATTTTCACATGAATAAAAGGAAACTATATCTGCTACCATTCAGACATATTCCAAAGCTTTCCAAATATTTAAAAATAAGACCAAAAATAAAAATAAAATAAACCTGCATGACAATGTTTAGTTAAGATGTACTGGGAAGGTCAACACCAAATGAATTTACACACGTTCAACTGGTCTAGCAACTATAGGTAGAGATAACTATCAAAATTTGCATTTAGTAAAATAATTTTTAACATTTAAAAACCCGAAAATGCTAGTTGGTGTAGCTCCAATCACCATCACTTCCACCAAAAAACTGAAAATGCTGAAATAGGCTTAATTTGAATGGCTAATATTGAACACCCATTTTGTACCGAATCAAAACACAGATGGTCTCATTCTAGCCTTTGCTCAGCTCATACCCCAAACCCAACCCTAGAACAACGAAACCTTTTGTAATTGCAAGTCTATTACAAGAGCACAATTTATCATCCTTTGGCATACGACATCAAAACTGAATATGGACAGCAAAGATTTAGTTCTACAGCCAGAATATCAAAAGAAGTAAATGATTAACTATGTTTGTCTAGAACCTCCAAATGCATCCAAGTAATGAGCCAAGTCAGGGCAAGGGACCTACGGCTGAGTTTCTTACGACCCAACCATCTTTCCTCTTTTTCTCATGACTCAACCATCCTTTGTTGTCATCATAATATGAATTCGTGAAGCACCTTATGTTACCTGCAACCATTTTCCCAAAAAATACCATATTGGTAAACCCCCCCCCCCCCCCTCTCTCCTTTCTTTTTCTCTCCCTCCTCAAAGAAGGGAAAAAACCCATTTGGTGACCGATTCCCCTTAGAGTTACTCCTCTGTTCTCGCCTCATGAAAAACATAGAAAAGTTAATAATTTTACTTCCCTTCCCTATAACCACTTCATCAAGCTAGGTCTAAACCACTTAAACAAATCAAGCTAGGTCTAAAGCATATAGTATACACATGGTATTTCTTAAAGAATATAGTTTAAATGATTGACTTCACACTGTCCTATAAGCTATTTAAGAAGTATACTTTACTTACCAAAAAAAAATATTTATCTAAGAACTATACTTCTCCCATTGAAACTAATAAAGGTGTAACACCCCGCACCCAATAGTTAAGAATAAAATCACTTTTAGAAATTTTCGGGGAAGCCGGAGTGCTACTACTGAATTTGACTTTAAAAAAAACATTTTTACTTTATCCTAAAGGAAGCACCAGGTACAAAGATTCTATAAATAAAATCATTCTTTATTACAAATATTGAGATCATAAGACAGAGTACGCGGAATCATTTATTAAAATTTCTCGAAGCCTGTGCTATAAAAAACATAACTTAAAATCTTTGTACACAATCTAGGTCCCTGTCATGTCTCCCTAGATTAAGTCTCATCCTACAACTCTACCTTCATAAATATTATGATCTGGGGTAGTTTAAAAACATAAAAACAAACTAAAATGAGTTGATGACTCAGTAAGAAACTCATCATAACGTAAACATACTTAACATAAGTTTTTTCATAAAATATTTCGTGCTGAGAACTTAAAATCATGATCATTCATAAGTATGCTTATGACATACATAACTGACACTAGACAAAATAGAGACTATTTTGAAGACTAGTTTCAACAGATAATCAACACAGGGAAGACAAGAGATTTGCCCAAAACATAGAGAAAACTCTGAATAATATTGATTAATGGTAAAATTTGAAATTATTTTATGAAACCCACAAGCCGGACTTAAATAGCTGCAAAATTCGAAATTATAATGATTTTAATCTAAATTATTGTATGAGAAATAAATACATAAATAAACAAGAATCTTACCAAAAAATTGGCCAAAATCGAAATCAGAATCACTTCCAAAACTTGAAACTAAACATTTACTATTAAGGCAAACATGAGCATAAATATATGATTTAAGAGAAAATAACTAATATTGCCCTTAGTCTAAGGAAGATATTAAGTTTTTCCTTCCATATTTGTACAGATTCATCTTCTTAAGGTAATACTTTAATGCAATCAACATAGAATATAGACCTAGATACCCTATATCAATTTGGGTTTGCATAACACAACTTATCTTGGCTTATTTTACTTATCTTACTTATCATACTGGCCCACACACTTAATCCTGTATGTAAGGTTGTGCACCAACCCCATATCTCGCGGTTCCAAGAGAAGTCGCTAATAGGATTCTAGCATATTATGGTAGACCACGCTCAGATCCGTGGCTTGTACATTCACCCATAAATCGCATTGGTACCATGCATCTAAATGGTCATATTATTAACTGATTTGATCTTATCTTACACTTGATCATAAGAAAACTTACGTGTTTTATGCAACATAAGATGCATGAAATGTATAATACATTTATAACTATAATATGTGGAATGAAACATGATGAATGGCGTGCTTGCAAATATCATGACATTGGTGGTCTATAAGCTCTGGCTTCCAAAGAACGAGCTTTAATAATAATATATGTAACTAGCAAACGTATGCTAATCTTAATTTATGATCAAGTTACTTACCTTATAGTGCTAATCCGATATTTTCGGGGCGCAACTGATTTCTTTTCAAGGGTTGCACTGGCTAGAGAGCGAAATAGATTAACTGAGAGATTGGGAGAAAGCATACGTGAGAAAGGAGAGAGAAAACATGAGGGATGCTATGAGAGGAATGAGACAATCGGCTATTGGCGTGGTGAACGTGGGACATGCACAGTGCTAGACCAAGTATCTTGGGTTCGGCTGTTGCACTTATGGAGGTTTACAGTATTTTTTCAAATAACATGCGGAAGGACAATATTTAAAGAGAGATTTGGAAGTGGGTGCCGCGGAGTTTGAGTTGGACTTGTTTACGATTATTCAAGAAGAGAGTTTGAATTTAAAAATATGATCTAGTAGTTCATCAATGTAGAATGGGCAATGACTGAGATTGTGTAGGAAACTTCAATCAACGATGATTTTAAATTGAAATAAACTTCTAATGGTTGATCTTTAAATTCTAAAATGAGTCTTATTAGTTCAATAAATATTAAATGGGATTTAACATAGTTATTGAGTCTAATTAAAACTCCTAATCAACCTCAATAATTTATAACTCATGGACTTATACAATATGGCCCATTAAATATAATTTAGGCCCAATAAAATTATCAATATTCTAACCTTAGACTTATTGGGCCAGGTCATTACAAAAGGTGACACATCAGAATTTCAGACCTCATTTTAACACTTTTTAGATTCATCCCGCTAATAATAAATATTAGTGGTCCATTTAGGGTGCGTTTAGAACTAGACTTAATTGAGATCAATTCAGTTCAGTCTAATTTTAAACTGAGTCTAACATCCAAACAAACTGAGTCTAACATCAAAACCTCTTTACACGTAGGACCCACAATCTTTTTCAACTTCTCATAAATATATCTAAAATTATCTTAACATTCAAACACATCTAAACTCATCTTAGGTGGACCCCACAAAACTCACTATACCATCTCAACTCATTACTATTTATAAAAAACTCAACTCAACTCAACATCCAAACGGGACCTTAATGTCTCAACGGATGATGATAATTCCTTATAATCCAGTTTTCTATTATCCATCTAGAATTACTTAAACTAGTTTCAACAACATCTGCTCTTGTCTGTAGTTGTCACGCCCTAAATTCTTCTTCTTTTTTTATCAGCACATGTGTCCAGAAATTGTGTCCCGATTAATCCTAGGGGTGCACAAGCACTCAGTAATGAGTTTACTGCAAGTACACCTCGGGTAATTTAAGGGAAAAATCATCTAGTCCGATAGCCCCTAGAGATTGTTTGCACCCAAGGAGATTTGAATCTTAGACCTAGAAGGAGGGGGGTATACCCCCAAGCCCAAGGCTTTTATCACTTGAGCCAACCTCTAGGATATGTCACACCCTAAATTCTAGAGTTTCTATTTTAGAAAACTAGGTTTTCCTTTTAAATCTAAATCTAGGTATTTTTTATATGGATCCCAAAAGATTCATTGTAATTTGTTTGTTAATTTTAATACAATTCTTTTGTGTTAGAAAAATAAAGGATGTTGATTTAAAGGGATTAAGGACTACCTAAAGGAAGTATAAAGAAAATAGAAGTTCTTTGATAGATAATACCAAGTCTATTTAGGGAAGAGTTGCGCCTCTCCCATGGCTCTTAGCTGTTAGAAGTCCTAGAGTCTTATTTCTTAAGAAGTTAAGAAGCTAGGTGTCACAACATACCAATTTTCTTGTCCAGACTTGAAAGAGAAAAAAAAGACCCTAGGACCTAAAAAATTAGAACTGCCAATAGTCCAAAAAGCTTTGTCAACAAAACCTACGCTAGTTTCTTCAAGAAAATCAAACCTTAGCCTCTCCAGAAACCTTACACACTCCCTACCAGATCTGCCACCCCTACAGCAACCTATTTTCTCCAAACTTTCACAAGAAAATGTAGCCAAAGATTTACTTAAGGTACTGCCAAGGCTGATGTCCCTCTCAAGCATCAAAACCCTAAGCCAAAACACAAGTGACGTCAGATCTGTCACACCTCTAAAGTAAGAGATTCCATGGTTTTTCCATAACTTGTTCTCTCCAAATGTCTTGAAAACAAATCTCTAAGGCCACTTTTATATTCTGTCCAGATTTCCTTCAAGCCCTAACTCTAAGGATGAATTATTGTTCTTCTACTTGCTGCCCCACTTGAATGGTAAGTTGTTTTCTAGATCTACTTGAAGAAATTACTCTAACAATAAAAAATCCAAAGTGCTAGTTTAACTTGAACCATTTTTCAATTCTCTAGACACACCAGACAGCCGACATCAAACCCTAGAAGAGATCCCTATAGGCTGCAAGTTGCTTTGCAATCTCTAAACCAAGCAAGGTGCAAGAACTTGATCCATATACTCACGTTAAAAATGAACTTGATACATTGACCACCCCTGAATTTGGGCCAGAAATGAACATAGTTGAAATTGGTTTCCATTTAATTTTAAAATAAACAACGTTTTTCAACAGGAATTCAAGAACAAAATGACAACATCACTTCTAGTGCTATCTTTTAATTACCACTTACAGATTCAAGAAGCTTCAAATGATCCTCTAAATGCCAAAAGTTTGGGCTTTCAAATATGCATACCACTAAGATCAATCTGTAGTGAAAAGATGAGAAAATGGGAAAACCATACTAAAAATCTTGTCAAATGGATAACGTCAAATTGATACCGTGAATAGACTTTCAAGAAAAAGACCCAAAGTTTTTAGCATCAAATTTATTCATTTACTACAGCATAACAAAATGCTAAAACGTGGGACCGTATTCACCACACCCACTAAAGTGGAACTGGCATTGGGTAATCATCCTTGAGGACCATAACTGAAATCTCTACTAAGGTTAGCTTTGGATAGTGAGATGAGATAAAAGTTGAAAGTCAAATAAAATATTATTTTAATATTATTTTTTAATATTATTATTGTTTTAGGATTGAAAAAGCTGAATTGTTTATCATATATTAATTATGTGAAAATTTATGAAAGTTGTAATTATGAGATGAGATGGTTGAGAGCCCCTCTCAATCCAAACCAAGCAAATGTAAGTTTACATGATGCATGTACACCAATTTTTACCTAAGATTGGTTTCTCTATACCGATGCATAAAGCTTAAATTTGTAGAATCTAAGGAACACAGAACGTCTAAATTTATCTCCTCCACTGTCCACTCCAGATCAAAGAATTCTGTACCATAGAGTTAACAAATAAATCGCAAGCAGATCCTTATCATAAAATGCTAATTTTATTTCTTTCTTTATTAAAGTAAAAAGAAAACTTACTTCCTTTTATTCTTCCCAAAAATTTTCGCGGCAAAACATGCAGATTTGAGTACTTTTTCCGTAAACAGAATAAACTTAAACCTACATCCTGCAACACGTACACTAAACCCAATGCAACTACTCGAACTAGCCTTGTGTCGTTCTTCTAAAACCAAGAAAAGCACAAATATCCACACTTCGATTTTTCCACAATACAGTTTTCCTCGGTTTCCCAGGAACCAAACAAGGTATAAGGAAAGAAAAAGTCATTTTCTCCAAGAGAAACAAAGAAGTGGAACCTGGATACTGAAATCACCGTCCAAGGAGACGTTGTGAGACTCGGCGGAGAGGAAATCTCCGGAGGCGGAACCTCCTCCAAGCATCATCTGGCGCTCCTTGCGATCAAGATCGGAGGCCAGTGCGGCCAAATCAAATTCCGAGAAGAAAGGTCCCTGCAGCACCGCGTTCACGCAATGCACCGCGCACAGCTTCGCCTCCTGTACTTCATGGTACAACATCCCTCCATTGCTCGCTCCCTCCATATATATATATTATATATACATATATTATATATATATCAATCTCTAACTCAGAGACGAAAGCAGAAAAAATACGAGAAGAAACGGAAACTCTAAAGATTTAAAACAAAATCTGAGCATCTCTCAGTTCCCCGTGTCTGTCTGTTACGATGTCAGAGAAGCCTTTGAGGGGCAAAGAGCAGGGTCGTGAAATATCGGTTATACAAGTCTAAGTTCGCGGCTCGGACGTTATGACTCATCACTTGCAAACAACCATCTGCCACGTATCAAAAGGAGAATAACTATAAACGACTGCCGTTTTCTTACAGAACTGTAGCCATTGAACGACATTTAAACATGAGTTATGTTATTTATAAGAAAAATTCTATTCATCATCCTTATATCACACCGCAAATATAATTTTTTTATTTTTTTTCTCTTACCAAATTTTTGGTGTATGAATGATGAGTAGAAAAATTCAATTAGTTTAGAAAGAATAAAACCAAAAACAATTTTAAAAAATAAAAATAAGTGTAGTATATAGGGATGATAATTACAAACTGGCGTGCATACGCTATTATCAAGAATAATGATACATGTACAATTCTTTATATAATTATATTTTAAAATGAGGGTATTTATATAAAATGATATTACTTTCATAAGTTACTGTTAGGGTACTGCCCAGCAGTGACAGTGGAGCGTAACTCTTAGGCTAAATTTTACTTCTTTAGTTTTGTTCTTTTTCCTTTTTACATTTTTTAAACATCTTTAAATATTTATAAAAAATTCAAAAAAATCAATCCACTAATAATCACTTCCTTAACTATTAAGCAAAAAATAATTTAAAAAAATTAAATGCATAAGCAGTCAAATGAATGAATAGGTTATTTTATTATAGGTTAGTGCATGGTATTTGGGCCATGCAAGGTGGTGAAACCCAATTAGAAACCTAAGTTTGATGCACTAGACATCTAAGCCTACAAATGAGACCCACAAGCCCATGCTCTTCGGCCTCTAAAGAAAATTAGGGTTTTGAAACCCTAGAGAATTAGGGCACTAGCCCAACCCATTTTCATTGATACCAAATGTCATCCATTAAGATCCACACTAAGAACAAATAAATCTAGATGTGAAATGAGGGAATGGAGGTGAGAGAAATTAGGGTTTGGAGCCCCACACGCCTACCCTAGAATCTTACCTACTTCTTGCAATTTGTCATGCATGCAAATGAACTTGCTTGTAAAAATGGACTTTTTAACACTTGTCACTAGTATATAGAGCTTCTAAAAAATAGAAATAATGGATACTTAGGGAAGTGGCACCTAGGGCAAGCCAAGAGACAAGAAGGGCACAGCAAACCCTAGAGGGGCGTCGATTTCTAGAAAGTTTTGTCACTTGTCATCATGCAAAATAAAATGATGAAAATGAAAAAATGTGGCATTGGGAAGGGGCGAAATCTTGCATGAAAGGGATAGCTTACACGTTTAAGGGTTATGGGTGTAACGGGTCCGGTCCGATCCAGTTTTGGACAAAATTTATGACCGAACCAGTATATACTGCTTTTAGATTTTTCAAAACCGATTACACACCGGTTGGCCTCCTAAACTAGTACTCTGGTTTTATTGGTTTCCGGTCCGGTTCGGTTCGATTTTCTAGTTTTAATGTACTATATTATATATTATATAATATAGTATATAATACTATAGTGATAATATATTGTAGTATATTATAATATATATTATAATTGTATTACAGTCTATAGTGATATATTATATAATATTATAATATATAGTAATATAGTATCAGTATAACTATTAAGATGCACTATATAATATTAGTATAACTATTAATACAATAAATAAAATGATATAAGTTTTAAATTTTAATATTATATTAATTAGTAATTTATCATATAATACAAAACTATTTTATATATAATTATATATTATATATAAAAATTAAATACAACAAAAAAATTAAAATACATATATAAACGGGTCCGATCCAACTTTAGAAAAAAAAAATCAGAACTGGACTGATTTTGATAGATTTTAAGAAAAATAAAATCGGTCTCGGACCAAACCAAACTCGAGACCGGACCGATCCCATTAGTTTGGTCCAGTCCGGTCCAGTCCAGTTTACCGGTTTATCTTTTCTTTTTTTACACCCCTACTAAGAGCTTCTAGAAGGATCTTGTAAGATGCACATATGAGGAGGATGACAATAGGGACTTGTGCATTGTCACCCTCCTTGCCCAATCATACCTTGTCCAAGACATTGGAAGATGAAAGATCTCCTTAGAAAAGAGAAAGTATTTTTGGCCACCAACACCCCACGCACTCCACACTCCACATGGCACACATGCACAAGATTGAAGAGGATCTTGGTTTAAAAAAATGACTCTTTTGTCACCTGGTACATTGAATCAAGACACAAGGGGAAGGGCAAAAATGAAATGTAAGGTTTCAGTTTTGAGGCGCCATGCCACTTGTCCAAAAGGTTGTTTTTGGTTTCCAACACAATCCAATGATGGAGAATGAAAAGAGGCACACAGTTTTGGTGCCACGTGGCGTCCATGCAAAAAGCTTTAGCTTTTCAAGGACTCAAATGCCTATAAAATGAGAGAAGCCGAAAACCTTGAGGTCTTTTGGTTACTTGGAGAAATTTCTTGAGGCATTCGGCCTTCTCAATTTCTCTCTACTTTCTATCACTTTCTCTCCATCCAAACACTACCCACACCACCATCCATCCATTCAAACATAATTCTAACTGTTTGCCAAGTTAGAGACACCTACAAAAAAAGCCACACATTGTGAGAAACCAAACATTTTCTTTCCTTAACCTCACATACGGCCAAGTGAGGAAATTTTGGATTCCATGATATTTTCATGAACACATGCTCAAACAAACACACACACACCGTTTAATAGTTAGAGTTTCCCTTTTCTGAAAAAATGAGGATCCAAACCTCATTTGCATTAATCTTATGAGAATGATGTCTTTGAGAGAGAGAAGGACCACGACCTTGCCAAGTTAGGTACACCTTTTACAAGAAAAGTCACGCAATGTGAGGAACCACACACTTTCTTTTCTTACACCTCACACTTGGCCAAGGGAAGAAATTTTGGATTCCATGAGATTTTCATGAACACGTGCTCTCACACACACACACACACCGTCAAATAGTTAGGGCTTCCTTTTACTAAAATAATAAGGATCCCAACCTCATTTGCATTAAACTTATGAGAACGATGTCTTTGAAAGGGAGAAGGGCCACGACTTAAGCACTTATCTATAATTAGGGTTTTTATTTCATTGAGGTTTCAGACTTATGGAAGGGAGTTCAAATATTGGAGATCATTTCTTGTCTTAAAGAAAAGCCAAGAACACCATATTCACTCACACACAAATTAGGGTTTTTAAATGATTAAATCTCATGAATTTTAAATTATATTTTTTAGTTTTTTTTATTGTTGGATATTGGACTTTTGTAAATAGATCTTTAACTTACTCTCAGATATTGCAAGCATATAATATGTAAACTTGTTTAGTTTTGTTTGATTTGATGATACTTTATCATGTCATATATTTGGTTCTTTGAGTATTTATTACTATGTTATTTGATTGGTTTGTTTACATCATGAAAATGAGTTGTAATGCTGCATCTAGTATTCGGATTCACATATTTTGATGCACATGTTAGTGTTTAATATCTAACCGAAATTGTTAGAAGTTTAAGTTCATGAAATGATTGAGTGATCATGTATATTCACATTCATAATTAAAATTGCCACCCAAAAAGAAAAAAAAAAAACCTTAGATTTTTAAAAAGTTTACTAAAAT
>QGSO01000476.1:291967-412346 GCA_011037825.1 Carya cathayensis
CAATACTCACGTCACCACACTCTAACTTTTCACTCCACCTCACTTGACACCCAAATCTTCAACTGCGTACCAATAAATCTCGATACTCGGCACCCAACTTGGTACTGTTGCTCTTTTACCCCCACCAAATCTTCAACTTTTCACTATTCCTCTTACTTTCTGTCTATTTTTTTTCCCTTTTCCTATTTTTAATTTCCTCATACCCCACCAAAAGAAAGAACAATGGTTTCATGTGCACTGCGTCTTGTTGTCTATTTTCTCAAGTTTTCTCGGCAACCAAACAAGTTCATAGGCTTTTTTTTAAAAAATTTTTTCCTAATTCTTTCTTTTTTAATGGATTGTGAAGTTTGATCTTTTTAACATTTTGTTCTCTCTCTCTGACTGTAATGATGTTTCTTTTGAAGTTCTTTTTGGACAAAATCTAATTTGATGTATAGAAAAGTTATTATGCAGAAAACTAATATAATTTAACTCTTTCTCTTATCTTTTGCAGGCTTTAAAAGCAAATCGAATTTCAAGAAGGCTAATTATATAATTGGTTTTTACAACTTTCCTTTTTTTCTTTTATCTGAAGATCCAAAAGGGCGTCTTAAGTTCTCATTAATATTTTGTAGAGCATTGCTTGCCATTACGGAGTTTTTCTCTGAGTATTTGCTTTAGTGCCTAGTCCTCAACTCAAGAACAATCTCCATAAGGACAAAGCTCACTATTTCTTTTTCAGTGCCTAGTCTGAGTATTTCTTTGCTGATTTGGGCTTTCCATTTATTTGCTTATTAGTTGTTTGATACAATGATATATCATATATGTGTATACAATATATATCTATATATATATATATATATATAAAGTACTAGTAGTATTGGTGGCAGATTTTCTATAGATCGAGTGATTACATGTGTATATAAAGTACTTGTAGCACCTTTAATCTTATGATTATTCTATTGCTGATAGCCTGAGGCCCTGATAGAACATTTGCATCTAGTTTTTTTTCTTTCACTCGGTAATAAATACAACCTATATAAAAAAATCTAATAGCTTTTTATCATTACTTTAAACTTATTAGGTACTTCTCAGATTTATTCTTGATATATAAATTTTTCTTGAAGGATAGAAAAATATGAGCAAGTCAAGAACAATTTATTCTTTTTTCAAAAGAAAGATGTGGACAATTTGGATAGTAATATACATTTAGAGAGATCGGTAACAACTAAACATGATGCTTCTATCACTAATGAGCGTACATCTAAAACTTCAAGAATCCAACATGAATAGATTGATGCTACCTCTTTGGAATGTAATCCAGGATTACGTCCACAAATATGGAAATTTCCTACTAACCTACAAGATGAGATTCGGTGTGCCTATCTTAAAACTGGTTCATATCAACCTAAACTTTCAGAATATCCATTTTCAGGAATAGGCAATTAACGTGGCCAATTTCAATTTTATTGGTTTCAAAGATATTCAAATTGGTTGTGTACTCACCATCAAATAATGCTGTATTTTGTCTTCTATGCTACGTTTTTGCTAAGAAATCAACGAGTTGTCCAGTATCAGATGCATTTACCAATAAAGATTTTGACAATTGAAAAAAAGTAAATGATAGAATGAATTGTCCTTTAATAACACATATAGAGAGAGATCCAAATTCACCACATAAAAATATTGTAAAATGTTGTGAGGATCTAATGAATCAGTCAAGATATATTGACAAGTTAATTGAAAAACAAGTATCACAAGAGATGGAGAATAATCAGTTGCAGCTCAAAAACTTCGATAGATAGTATTCGATAGCTTACGTTCTAAGCTTGTGCCTTTAGAGATCATGATGAAAACTCTGACTCAAAAAATCAAGGTAACTTCATTGAACTGAGAAAGTTTTTGGTAAGTCATTGAAAATGCTCTACATAATGCCAAATATTCATCACCCAAAATTCCAAATTCAAAAGGAAATTTTGCATATATTTACAAATAAAGTGCGAAATGTGATTTGCGAGGAAATCAGGGATGCCAAATTTTGAACAAAGATAAGGCCAAATAAGAATGGCCTAGCTAGTTGATATTTTGATAAGGGATTATGGAGACAATGAAAGAAAAAATATGCTTTGATGACTTTCAATGGTGGTCCCTTGTTTTTTAGGGTTTTTGAAAAACAACTATACTTTAGATGGTTTTTATGAGATTAAACCTTTTTGGGTTATTGTGCCTCGATACCATAATATTTATTTTACCACCTGACTTATGTAGTAAAAGAATTTTTTTGTTACAATTTACTGCATACTGCTTGAACAATATGTACATTGCATTTTATCTGTTATGTACGAGGGGTATGTAGTCTTAAGTTATGTGTCCTGACACTTAAGTCACCGTCCAATCTCAAGCGGGGGCTGGGGGCGTCACAAAAATGCCTCTCATTTAAAATAAAGTTGTATAAAAGGTTGTAAAAAAATTGTATCTTGATCATTTTGTTTTGAAAAACTTTTAGTCAATAGCCCAACACTAGATACCTATTATTAAAAATAATAATTAAAAAGATAAATAATAAATACCGACATCAACATGTGTGTGGTATAAGACCACTAAGTAGAAGAACTCTTATCAATGATTCATTGGCGATGATTTAGCTACAAACTAATTTTATTTATTTATTTATAAGTAAAAAATAATAATTTTATAAAAATAAAATCATAAATTGACAAGATTTGATGTGATACATCGAATTGTAAGATTACTCAAATTATGAAGTAGATCGAATATATTATATGAAGTCACATTAATTTATAAATTTATCTTTATAAAATCTATTTGTAATTGCAGAACACCTTATTACCAATTACTATAGTCTTTTTATATATGAAAATTTATATTTTTAATCTAGTTGATATGATAGGAGTATCCACCACACTGTTTTATTTAGATTAAGAACAACTAAACTTGTAAATATATTTTTTTTTAAAATTAATAAACGGAAGTACTGTAGAGGCCTTGTGGAAGAAGCTAGCAAACCCATGTTTGAGCTGCTCAAGAATACCATTTTTTATAATATATTTTATGAAAATAAACTTTATTAACTTCCAAGTTTTATGAAATTTAAAATCATATAGTTTTGTGAACAATGTGACCAACAGTAAAAATATAAAATAAAGTTGTGCATCAGTTCAAATATAAATAAAAATTAAAAATTAAAACAAATATAAATAGATCGAAGGACTTGTTTAGTTATACACACAAATTGAATAATATATTATTAAAATATTATTGTTTAAAATTACTTACATTTTAAAATTTGAAAAGTTGAATTGATTATTGTGTTTTGTATGAGAGTTTAAAAAAAATTATAATGATTATATTAGATGATATGATTCATGTAACAAAACGAGGCCTAAGGACTAAGAGTAATGAGTTGTGTAAGCATTACACACTCATTTTAAAAAAGAATAAAATTTAATATTAAAAAATTAATTTTTTCATATAAGTTTCATATTTTTTCACTTATTTTAAAATAAATATGCAATACTTACACACTTTAATGCTCTGTTTGAATGATGAGCTGAGTTGAAATGAGTTAAATTCTTTATAAATAGTAGTGAAAAATGATGGAGTGAGTTTTGTACGATTCACCTAAAATAAGTTTCGATATATTTAGAAGAAGTTGAAAAAGATTGAGGGTTCCGCATTTAAAGAGGTATTGAGTTAAAACAAAGTTGTGAATCTCATGTGTAAAGAGGTTTTGAGTTGAGATAAATTTAGTGATTTAAGAGTTGGATGTTTAGATATTAGATTCAGTTTAAAATTATGTTAAATTAATTTGATCTCAGTTCAATCTATCTTTCAAACGCCTAAATATTATTTGTTGACAGTAGTTTAGGTGTGGGCAGCAGGGCCACGCACCCCGCTACCCCACCCCCATCCTCCCTGCCCATGCGGGAGCGGGGACCGGATATAGCCTTCCTAACAGGGGCAAGGGGTTGGGCGGGAGGCAAGAAGGGCCCAACCCTGCCCCGCCACACTTATATATATATAAGCAAAAACATAAATATATGTTTATATATATAAACATATATTTATATTTTACAAATTGTGTATATATAAATATATATATTATAATTTGTTAGACCTTTTCATAAAGTATGCATTAGTAAATTTAAAAATTTATATAGTTTAAAAACTACAACTTATAAAAAATATGTACTAGTAAATTTAAAAACGACACAATTTAAAAATTGCTACACTATAACTTATACAAAATATGCACTAGTAAATTTAAAAACTACATAATTTTTAAATTATAGTTATATTTACAAAATTTAAATTTATAATTTAGACATAAAAATATATTTTTTATTACTTTTAAACTTAAAAATAATTTTTAAATCTAATAAAATATAATCTATATTTAAAGTAGATATGAGACAGGACGGATTGCCCAGCACCCAGCCGGGTGGGGGTGCGGGAAGCATGTGCTGGTTATCCAGCACCGCACCCCTACAGTAGTAGTATTTATGTGCAGACCACCAAACTTAACCTAACCGAACCTAACCTAACCAACAAATTACCAAGTACACAGACAGTCTCGTATCCGATACGATACTCCAGAAAGCAGGTCGGCCAAATTTTAGATTCACATTTCACAGTCTCGGCATTTTTTGCCCCATTTTGAACGGTGTGTACTTGATGGCCCAAACATTTTCCTAATTAAGGAGTTAAGTTAATTAACAAAACACAAATGCCATTTTAGTCCATTTTGACGGTAAAATAAGAATACTTTAAAGAATAATGGATAGAACAAAACTTAATTAAACAAGTAGTTAACAGCCACGTACATTAACTAAACACTCGAGGGCCTCCATCTTAATTTGTAAGGCCAAAAAATAATGTATTCGACACAATAATAAATAAGTTTTTAAATAATTTAAGAAATTTTTTCTAAACAAAATATTATAAAAATAAGTTTATAAATTGACGTGACTTGTTAAACATATTAATTTTTTTAAGAAGAAGAAGATGATACTCCTAATAGTTAAACAAAAATTCTATGTATAGTTATTTTTGTATATTTTTTTTAATATAAAATAATTATTATAATTAATCATATCAGTAAAGTGTATAAGGATTACACAAAAATGACTGTATATAGCAGAACTGAACTCGAACAGAAAATTTTACAAGAAAATTTTACACCGCACACTTTCATTTAATTAATATGTTATTTGTCATTTTTATTTTTTATTTAAATACACATATTAAATATTAAATATTAAATATTAGTTTATAGTTATATTTATACGTGGAATTCAGACAGAAAATTAAAAAGAAATTACTTCCGAGTCAGGCACGTGTGGAGGCAAGACCAGACACATGCCGAGCAAGCGTAGCAGAGACCATCTGTTAACCGCCAAACCGAAAAAAGCTGGTCCCTCCCTCCTTCGGCTTCGCATAGGAAGTATCGCCACATTCGCCACCCACACACTGGCACACACTCCCTCTCACGCACCCAGAAGAAGAGAGAGCCCCCAAAACACAGAAGGCAAAATATATTTCTCAGTTTGACGATCTTTACGATGCTCCTCCCCCTCGGGCCTCTCTCTCATTGTTTAATAATCTCCATTCACCGCAGCATTCCTCCCAACCACTTTGAAGCTTAGCCTTTTTCCTTTTCCCTCTTTTACAGATCCTCTCCGGTCTTTCCCGGTAAATTTCTTTTTTGTTTCTTGTAATCTGCTGATCTTTTGGTTTCTCTTTGTGCCGATCCTGAACTTTCGTTCGGTGCATGTTGAATCCGTGGTTAGGATTGTCTTATTCTTCCTATATTGTTGTTATCTTTAGTTGCCGGGAAAATGATGGAAGGATTATCGAGAAAATGAAAATAATTTTGTGATCCTGAGCTTTTTTTTGTTTGGCTCCAGTGCTTTCTACAATTACGGAAGCTCCGCTTAGCTAAATGGATGCCGAATATTTAAATTAGGAGCAGTTGATTGGAAACTTTTGTGAGAAATCCATAATCGAGTGCGTTCTTTTTGTTTCTCCGTTCTCTTTGTTAATTGCTTTCTTCTGTTTCCATGTTTTTTCTAGAGCAACCAAATTTGGCACCTCCATACGTTCTATTTAATGTCGAATAAAGCGTTACTGTGTTTTTTCTGAGATATTTTTTTCTTTTTCGAGATTTATGATTTCTATAGCTGTATTTGGAATTAGGAGATCTAGTTGGGGGATTCGGCTGCGTGAGTTCGAATAGGTCGACATTCTAATTCGGAGAATGGCTTCTATACCTCATTCTCCGGCTGCATTCGTCGGAGCTTCGGCTTCGGATCTTCTCCGGAGCTCGAGCAACGGCGTCAGTGGCGTTCCTCTTAGAACCCTAGGAAGGGGGCAATTTGACGCGAGGAGGAGTGATTTCGCGGTCGTAGCAAAGATTAGGAAGGTGAAGAAGCATGAGCATCCATGGCCGGATAATGCGGATCCGAATGTTAAAGGCGGGGTCCTTAGCCATCTCTCACATTTTAAGCCGTTGAAAGAGAAGCCCAAGCCCGTAACTTTGGAGTTCGAGAGACCTCTTCTTGATCTAGAGAAGAAAATCATTGATGTAAATCCCATTTACTGGTGTTATAGCTTCTTCGTTGAGCTGAAACATTTCCAAGGTTTGGTTTAATGCTTGGCTCTCATAATTGAGTGCAGGTCCGGAAAATGGCAAACGAAACTGGTCTGGACTTCAGTGATCAGATTATTTCATTAGAGAATAAATATCAGCAGGTTTGTTGAACCATATGTTGATGAGACTTGCATTCATTAGTTTCAATAAATGACCTAACAACTTTTCTTCGACTATTTTAATACAAAGCAGTGTATGGTGATAAAAAGTGATTATTTATTAAGACCTTGGATAACCGGCGTATGTTATTTTCCCAAGCATTGATTGACAAGTATCTCAAAAATTAATTAGGTCTATGAATTTTTCGTCTTTGCAATAGAGGTTGGCTTTACAATCCTATTTTTTGGAAGTGCCATTGGGAGTTATTGAGAATTTTACTTTTATAATGGAATTGCGCACAATCTTTAGTTATTCTGTAAACCCTAAAAAATCATTCAAAGCTTGGCTCTCCTAGGAGTCTAAGATGTAAGCCTTAATATGTTTAACCTTATAATGGATTTGTGGAAAATCTGAGCACAAATTCCTGTTGATAGCCACCTATTGATACTTATGATGATGGACTTGCCTCTTGCAATCTGCTTAACAAATGTTCTGGGAAGTCACTTACAAAAAAATGTTTTGGGAAGTCGATGCTCTACTGCAGATGATGGAATCTTATCCAAATAGTTACTGGTTCCGAAATGCTCTCACTACTCTCCATTTTTCTTTTCAGGCATTAAGGGATTTATATACGCATCTCACTCCTATACAGCGTGTTAATATTGCACGACATCCTAACAGACCAACTTTCCTTGATCATGTGTTTAGCATTACTGAAAAGGTCTGGTAGTCATATTCTCATTTGCTTTTAAAGTTTTCTTCTTTCTTAATAGTTTACTAGATTTTGCCTTTGGGCTTGTGGATGCTCAATTAATTATATCTTAAATGTCTTTTTGGATATACCCCTTATTTACAGTTTGTGGAGCTTCATGGAGATCGGGCTGGGTACGATGATCCGGCTGTTGTTACTGGTATAGGAACCGTAGATGGTAGGAGGTACATGTTCATGGGTCACCAAAAGGGTAGAAATACAAAAGAGAACATTCAACGGAACTTTGGGATGCCTACTCCCCATGGGTGTGTACAATGATAAGGACGTGTTTCTTTGATTAATTAGCTTTGACATGGAAGAGAATTCTTTGTTTCAACCTATTTGCCAAGTTCTTGATTACTCAACTTGTTAGTATCAGACGTTAATGGAAAATTTATTATCATGCAGTTACCGGAAAGCTCTACGTATGATGTATTATGCAGATCACCATGGGCTTCCTATAGTTACTTTCATAGACACCCCTGGGGCATTTGCAGACCTTAAATCCGAAGAACTAGGCCAAGTATGTGGACAACTGTAACATGAAATTTACACTATTGTCTTTTAGTGTGGGCTATTAATACTTATGTCTTATGTGCATGCAGGGTGAAGCCATTGCGCACAATTTAAGGACCATGTTTGGTTTGAAGGTACCCATTGTTTCTATTGTCATTGGGGAAGGTGGCTCTGGTGGTGCCCTTGCCATTGGCTGTGCTAACAAATTGCTCATGCTTGAAAATGCAGTTTTCTATGTTGCCAGGTGATTTGAGCTTGGATTTCTTCTCATTGCATCTCCTAAAGATAGTACTAATATTCTGTCGGCTATTTGCCTTCTTTTCTACTGCATATTATATAGACCTTATATGGGTGGTATGTTAGCATTATGGGTTATCAATCCAAATCATCAATGACTTGGAACGGAGGGGTGGATTTGACCATATTTCTGAAATAATTGCATTGTCTTGATGATAATTCAGAAGTCTGTAAAGTCCTGTGTTAGAATGGATTACTAGTTGCCAATTGCCTACCTGCATCTTGTGTTTCCTGTCTACCTCTTTGTTGATTTGATAATAAGTCACAGAAGTCTGTAATAATAAATATTCTTTTTGATATTAATGATATATGCGGTCATTTTTAAAATGAGCCGAATCTCCTTTTAGGTGTTAGATGCTACAGCATAGTACCTGAAAAAAAAAAAAATAGAAGTTTTTGTCTGTTATGCAAAACGGGGATATGTTACTGTACTCTAATGGTACTTGGTGCCTGCCTAAGGGCATTGCCTCACATAACATACTTTTCTCTTTAGCTTTGTATGGCCACACCCTGGGCACACACACCCCACAAGCTTTTGATATGAATATTGCTATTACTATACCTAAAGTCATAGTCCTACCCATGAATGAATTATATGGTGTAGATTTCTTATTTCTTTGTTATGGATATATGTCTGTCTGGATTAGTTGATGTAAATTGTTTTGCTTTCGTGTATGTGCTGATTTTTGTTCTTTGGTTTTGGCTTTATTATTGTCACGTGTCAGTCCAGAAGCATGTGCAGCAATCTTGTGGAAAAGTGCCAAAGCGGCTCCTAAGGTTTTACAACTTTGACTCTTTGGCTTGTCTATCAGTGGTATTTATTGTTTTAACTATAATCAATAACAAGTTTCTTCTTTGCAGGCTGCTGAGAGGCTAAAGATTACTGCAACAGAGTTGTGCAGACTGCAGATTGCAGATGGCATTATCCCTGTAAGCATCCTTTCTTATATGTTCTATTCAGCTGTCTGTCTTCCATTCTGTTAAATGACTTCTACCAATGCTATCCATGGCAATCAGCACCTTATCCAAACAGTAAACGGAGATGACACATGGGTGTTTGCATGCACACTTAACGAGATGTATCTACTGCTGTATGGGGCAAAAGAGAGCTTCTTAGGACCAACATTTTTTCCTGTTTTTCTTTTTTCTTTTATCCTTTCTCTGGATATTTCCTGTGATTAAAACATCTGTCGGTGTGATGGTAGAAACTACCTATCAAAAGAAGAGTACCTATCACAACCCTTTTTGCAAAATTTCTATTTCCTTTAGGAGGGCATTTATGTAAAATTTTAAATTCAAATCAAAAGAAAAATTCTAAAAGTTTGGTATTTTTTATGAAGTGGCACAATCAAATTGTTTGGTTGTGAAATGGATTGTAAAATAGTTGTCCGTATCATTATTCATATTTTAATTATTTTTTCAATTGTCTTAACCTCAATAACAACTGCTATTCCAATTTGATGATCCCTTCTACATTTAACCTTTAACAGGAACCACTTGGCGGTGCACATGCAGATCCATCCTGGTCCTCAAAACAGATAAAAAAGGCAATTAATGAATCAATGGATGTAAGTGCCTTTCTCTTGGGAATCTTAAAAATGATTGAAGGCATCCAGTATTAGCCTCATTTAAGATCTGTCATTTTTATAGGAACTCATGAAGATGGACACACAAGATCTTCTAAAGCATCGCATGCTTAAGTTCCGCAAAATCGGTGGTTTTCAGGAAGGACTTCCAGTAGATCCTAAGAAGAAGGTCAACATGAAAAAGAAAGATGAGCCCATCAAGAAGATTTCTGATCAAAACATAGAGGATGAGGTCAAAAAACTCATGCAGCGCAGATTGGATGCCAAGGGGCCCTCTGTCACACCACCACAGTTGGGTCTGGCTGAGATGATAGAAAAACTGAGAAGAGAGGTTGATCGTGAATTTTCTGAGGTTGTCAAAACCATTGGGTTGAAGGACAGGCTTGTGATGTTACGGGAGGAATTTTCAAAAGTAAATTCACAGGATCAACTTGTGCATCCAGCCCTGAAGGACAAGATTGAAAAGCTTCGGGATGAGTTGAACCAGGGCCTGTCTGCAGCTCCTAATTATGAAAGGTTGAAGCATAAGCTAGACATGTTGAAGGAATTATCTAAAACCAAAAGTCTTACTGAAAAGAATAATAAGGCTGCCGCATTAAAGCAGGAGATCAATAAAAAATTTACAGAAGTCACGAATCGGTCTGATATAAAGGAGAAATTCAGGGCACTGAAGGCTGAAATTGAAAATTCTGGGGCGTCGACAGTCATGGATTTGGACCATGGGCTAAGGGAGAAAGTGATGAAGGTGAAGAGAGATATAGAGTCAGAGTTGGTTGATGCTTTCAAAGCCTTGGATTTGGATGTTGAGGTTGTTAAGTCAAAAGCGAAGGAGCTCAGTGAACAAGAGACTTCATTCTCAGATGTCAAAGTCAAGATAGAAGAGTTGAATGAAGAAATCAAACAAGGAATTGAAAACGTAATCAAGTCATCGGATCTAAAGGATAAAATCGAGTTACTGAAGTTGGAGGTTGCAAAGGCAGGAAAGACACCTGGTCCAGTGTCCAAAAATAGAATTGCAGCTTTGGAGCAACAAATTAAACAGAGCCTTGCAGGGGCCTTGGATTCTTCAAACTTAAGAGAGAAACATGAGAAGCTCAAGGCAGAGATTTCTAAAACCATTGAGTCTTCTGGAGGACTAGATGGAAGTCTGAACGGACAATATCTGAGAGAAGACGGTTCTACATATGCTGAACCAAGAGTAGAGATCGGTGTAAATAGCACCTTTGCTTGATGTGAGTTCATCTGCTTTCGTTGTGTCAAATTCGTTTTCTTTTCCCACTCCTGTCCACCCCTCTTATCGACAATATAAGTCTTTTAACTTTTTGGTCGGAATAATTGGGGGCTGTAATGATTTTTTATATTATTTTTGAGAAAATTAGCCAATAACTACTTATCAAAAAACAAATTGGCCAATAATCTCTTTACTTTGTCTTGATTGAGATTCTTCCAGTACAATTTTTTAGGCATTCGATAAGACTGACATGTTGAATTTTTTTTTTTAAAAAATTTAAAGCTATACTCAAATTTGGAAAAATATTTTTCTAAATTTGAGTATAATTTTGAATTTAAAAAAAAAAAAAAAATCCTTGTGAGTTATACAGATACTACATGTTTTCCTTCACGTTTTCCGTTCCGTCAGATGGACAGAATTAGTAACGGATGAGTCAATTTTCAAATTTGTCATAGCTCATGGGGATATTCTTCCAAAAACAAATTGCACAGGGGGCGACTCTTAATCGAAGCAAAGTACATGGGGAAACCGGCCAAACTTTCCTTATGTTTTTTAGAATAAGAAAACATTGGTATTTTGTTTTCAAGACTTCAGAGAATAAAATCTCAGATTACTTTTTCCTTACTCAATGATCCGGGTAAAAAGGGTTGCACCCGGAAAATTGTTCCAAAGTAAGAAAATTAGTTGTATCATATCTTATTTTCTTAACTATCCATTTGGAGTTTTGGATTATCATGCTCATTAATTTATGGCATTGTGCAGTTCAATATCAGTATTTTGCTGGTTTCTTGTTAATGAAGGAGGTTTAGATAAAATTGTGGTGATTGACGAGACAATTGAAGCTGTGCGGATTCTTGGAAGAACATCAACTTTGAGCTGACTTCACTGCCACCAGCATGCATTGCTATATCTGGCTCCAATCCATGAGCTTTTGCATCTATAGAAACATAAAGGGACACAGCATAACTGCATATTTTTCAACCAGAATGTGGTAATTTATATAAAGTTGTTACAGCCTAGCAGCTATCCAGTTCCTTCTCTTTGTTATTCCCCCGTTTTGCTAGAACATGTTCCTCTCTATTTAGACACGGAAAACTTTGTATAGATTGACCGAGTGTCAATTGAGGCTATTAAAGCTTCCCAAGATTTGAAATAACTTGTGTTTTGGTTTATTATTCATTTCTTCTGTTTGGCACATTGTTGCCATTATGGGGACTGAAGTGGGTAAACAGTACATGATGGTAAGATGCAGTTTAGATAATCAACTGACCAAGTTGAAGATAGTGATAGTATGTTTGAAGACGAAGGCAGCTTTAGATTAGGGTACCTTTGGGTCTAGACTCTAGAATGCTGTCTTTTATGTTCTTTTTTAATACTCTAATTTTGGTGAACCGCAAGTCTGCATGGCAAGTTTACCAACTAGTGGTAAAACATGCCTTGGTTTTGCTTGCTGGTTACAGAATATGTCGGCTAATTGCGGGGGCGGTGGCCGCGGGCTTTTAAGGCAATGATAATATAGGTAGCAGTGTCAAATGCAGAATGGTTCATGCCTAAATGAATCTCTTTAAGAATATCGCCTCCTTCATACTGCGGATAATCAAGTGGGCCGGGCTAAATAAACCTCGGCGAAACCCTGCTTTTTAAGAGAGAGCATTTGATTTTGATGTATAAAAGTTTACAGTTTAGATCTCAAACTCATTTCATTTAATTATTATAATTTTTATAAAATTTTAATATAAAATATAATAAATAATTTAATTTTTTTAAATTTAAAAATAATAATAATACTAAAAAATATTCAATTTTCAATTTTAATCTTAATTCAATTTAATATCCAAATTAACTTCAACTCGATCAAGGAGAGCGGTACAGAAATTGCATACAGACCCAAGCGTGTGACTGAAGGCAACCGGATATCGATTACTTACTGTCAAATTCTATAGGAGCAGCACTAGTTTAGATTTTACGTCCTCAGGAT
This sequence comes from Carya cathayensis, assembly GCA_011037825.1. Lineage (NCBI taxonomy): Eukaryota > Viridiplantae > Streptophyta > Magnoliopsida > Fagales > Juglandaceae > Carya > Carya cathayensis. The sequence goes on from QGSO01000476.1 coordinate 305,075, forward strand.
AGGTTTACAAAGGAGCATTGCTACTCATAAGACCAATACACTATATACTCTATTTTTTTTTTTAATTTTTTTTTAGATTTATTCTTTTTAAAATAATTCAATTTTTATATTTATTATTTATATACTAAACATTTGATAAAAGAAAAAAATAAAAAAAATAGATGGTATGTGATATATGGGCTTATGTTTAGAATTTTTCTATATATATATATATAAATTATAGGGCCACTGCTCCCATTGGGAGCTACTGGTTGTATTTTTTTTAATTTTTTTTCTTCTTCGTAATTAAAGAAGTACTTTTTAATGATGTTGTAAATTTTTTTTAAAAAAATATTTAAAAATGTTAAAAAATTGAAATAAAAATAAAATAAAAAAATACTAAATTGCTAACGGTTGCTCCCAGCGGGAGTTGGGAGCGGTGACTGTAGCAACTTCCATATATATATATATATATGATATGTATATTTATCAATTGCTCTTCAAGTTTCCAAATGCTAGAAAAAAGGTAAAGTGTGGCCATTACACATCCAAAGCCTTAAAAAAAGAACTCCCTAAATATACATTACTGTTATGAAACTTATGAATTCCATTAATAGGTACCCATATATATAGGAGTACAAAGGAGGCTATAGCTGTCGTATTTGACGGCAAGCTAAAGGTGGTCATACAATACAATTTGGTTTATAACACTCTCCCTTTTGATGACCACATATAAAGAATATGCCTCATTAAAACCTTGTCAAGGAAAAACCCAGTGGGAAAAAACCAATGACGAAGGAAAAAGAGTACAATATTCATGTATATCGCCAAGTGCTTTAAGATTGCCTCATTAAAACCTTGCAAAGGAAAACTCAGTGGGATAAAACCTTAACGAAGGAAAAAGAGTACAATCAACACAAGTTTTCAAGACTTTACTCCTCCTGAAAAGTGCATGATAATAGGCCTTCAAGTTCCGCATTCCAATGTTCTGCACAATCTTCAATTTCACATTTCTTCTCATGAATTGCAATGATCTCTCTGTAAAAATGCAATATCAGATCGAGTGCAATTTTCAAGATACATCAGTGCTCTAATTGCACTGAGATAAGGTACTTCAGGACCACAAATTTTTTCATCGTTTTCACAAGGACGAAATGGGTCTTTCTTCACATCAAATGATTGAACAACTATTGGAGTACTCAGGAGATGAGCTTTGTCCATGTAAAAGTTCTTCAAGATCGTTTTAACATTAAATTCACTACTCTTCAGGAGTTGTGCTCTTCTGGAGTTCTTGTAAATCACATAGTTAGTGGAGAAGTCATCAATATTAAGTCGCCAACCTCCATATTCAACAAAAACGGTGGCCACCTTTTTAGGCCAGACAAGCACCGCATGATTTTATAGCTCTTCTGGAGCTGTCAGGCGCCACAGAGTTATGATGCTACATATCTTGTCTTTTGTAAAGAGATACTTCACGAGGGACGTTGTGAAGCAATAGAGATGTTTTATCCTTCCTTTCATAATTTTCCCTATAAAAGAAATATTTAGATCATCTTCATTTGCATCCCATCTTCTTTACTTTTCTGTAATTAGACTGCATTCTTATTCTGCAATCTCTCTCTGCATTCTTACTCTGCAATGGCCCAGCAATCTTCTCGTAACCAATATATGAGGTATTCTACACCTTCTTCACCAGTTGTTTCTGCTTCTACTGTAGGTGCTATAGTGCAATACAATAATGATCTGACTAATAAGTCAGATATTAAAGCTATCTACGAGCTTGTGAATCTCAGTACCCATTACTCATCAACTATTATCGCATTTTCTCAGCGACTACAATCCAAACCTTATGATATTGACAAACTCAATGAGAAAATTTCTATCCTTCAGCGACTTCTTCTGGAGTCTAACATGAAGATAGAAGCAATAAAGCAAGAGAATAGGAAATTAAAATCCTTGCTTAAGTCTTCTTTTTGATTGCCTACTCCTTTAGATAGAAATGCCACGCAAATTTTTGAAGAGTAAGATCGTTTAAAGAATGAGGCGAAGAGCCTCAAATTTCTGTAATTTTGTTTCGAGAAAATAATATCTCACAAATATTTATATTGTGTTTCTATCTTCTGGTAGATGTTCTGTGTGCTCCATTTTATTTATCTCCCCCTTGAAACCGAAAGGGTTTCTGATTTATATTTCAAATATGTGCAGTTCTTCTGATCTCTTCAGGAGTTCCAACAAGATTTAGATCATCAACATAAACCGCAATAATAATAAATCCGAAATCTGATTTCTTAATAAAAACACATGGGTATATTGGATTATTTTCAAATCCTTCTTTCAATAAATATTCGCTAAGGCGTTTATACCACATACGTTCGAATTGTTTTAACCCATATAAAGATCTTTGAAGTTTAATAGAATACATATTTCTGGGTGTATTCAGATTAGAAGCTTCAGGCATTTTATATCCTTCAGGGATTTTCATATATATTTCTGGATGTACTCAGATTAGAAGCTTTAGACATTTTATATCTTTCAGGGATTTTCATATATATTTCATGATCCAATGATCCATATAAATATGCAGTAACCACATCCATTAACTGCATATCCAATATTTTTGTAACTACCAAACTAATCAAAAATCTGAATGTGATAGCATCCATAACAGGAGAATATATTTCCTCATAATCAATCAGTGATTTCTACAGTTTTCATGAGCTCTTCTGGAGGCTCAATGACATTTAAATTATCTATATAAACTGCAATAAAAGATAATATAAATACTGAAAATATATGAAAATAGCTTGTTCCACATGCGTTTAGATTGTATTAGATCATATAAGGATTTTTGAGACTTGATAGAATAAGTACTTCAAGACTATATGCTTCATGCATTTCATAGCTAGTGATCCATATAAATATACAGTTAATCATGCATACCCAAACTCTCGGTAACTATCAAGCTAATACAAATCTCAATATAGTCTCATCAACTTCAAAAACATATCAATATTATTTCTGCGGGAAATATACTCGTGATTTATTTATCACATTTTCATTTCATTTATCACCTCATAGGTGTTTGGACTACAAGTCCATATGCATCATATTTTACTAGTGATATCAATTCTGCAGGAATTATTTATTTCTATTTTGGCCAATATTTTTACGTCGGTATTCTTCGACGGTTCTAAGCTCACTTTCTTCATTACTTCTGGTAATATCAAGTTCCATCTAATATAAAAATACGTTGTCGACAACAGTTTTATTTCTTTCCATAATTTCTCCATTACTCATGAAATGCAACATCAAGATCTCGTTATTTTCAGGTACCCGTCCCTCTTCAAGGGAAGTCATTTCATGAAAATTCTCTTCAAGAGGTACTCTTCAGGAGTATTATACTCTTCAAGAGTTTTCATTATGAGAGAATTTTGTATAGAAAGTTTGGATGGATCTTTTTGCTTGTTTTGTGGGTAGGTCTCTTCAGGAGCACCAATTTTTTTTCGTTGTGCTTTTCTCTTTCGAGATGCTTTATCGTTTGTATTGATAGGTCTCACACGCTTTCAGACATATCTTATGTTCATTAGACTGCTAACTTTCTTAATTGTCCTACGGGGACTTCAATCCTCACTGGGATTTTAGCAGTTAGAATATGAGACCTTTTTATCTTATTGCATCCATAAATTAATTATCATCTGAACTTCCAGTTCACCTATGATAATCAAGATAACGTCGAATTATTTCATTTTATTTGCTTCTAACAAATTTTTCTTTCCGCTCATTGTGGGAAGACTTTATAGTAAAAGAATCTTCTGGTTATTTTATGGACGTCCATATGAAAATTATTCGACTTATCGTAATTGATTTCGGATGATTAAGATAATCATGAAAAACATACAAATATTTTGAATCATATCATTTTTGATGCATCATAATATTTGATTCAATAGTTGTATAATATCATCTCAAAGAGAAAGCTAATAGTTTTTCCAATACGAGGTTCTGGCGCGAAATCATAAAAGTACTATAAAGTTATTCATCATCACGTCCAATCTTTTAGTTTCTTTGAAAACAATGCATCATTCTATTCTAAGAATGATATAAATCCAATACTATTTACTTCAAGGAATGATGTAGAATTAGTATGACGTGACTAATGATTTCTTAACAAAACCTCATTATTTTGCTTAGCCACTAGAAGACCAGATATAAATTTAGAATATATTATGAACTTTTACACTCGATATTGCTACTTCAGGAGCACATTCGAGACGTTCATTTTAAACATATATTCTTTAGTGGCTTTTCTCTACACAATTTCAATTATGTAACTTCAGGTGCATTAATCATAATGAGATTTTGGTACACATATTACTCATTTAAACTATCTCATAGAATCAATGGATCCTTTATTATGAGATACTCAATAAAATTATTGGTTTAAAGCGATTTTTCAGGAATGCTCAATTTCTATTTCAAGATGAATCTTTATCATCAATAATTCATAACAAGTATATAAAATAAATAGAACTTGTATATAAACTATGTGAATAAACATAGAATTTAATCAAGTAATAATAATGAATATAATCTTTAATACTCACCTTGAAAATTGCAAATAATATATTGAAAAACTTACTTGAATGAGAAGACCACTAGCTTCAGAATCAAAGAACCTCGTGTTGAATGAGAATGCCACCAATTTCAAAATCAACAGAATCTCGTGCTTTGTTTGCATTGTCTTTCACCGTTTTTTTCTCCTGCCATTTTTTTTTTACAATGGAATTTATGGTCCGACTTATCTATATATATTATATTGCATCTGAGTGCTATATATATATATATATATATAATATATATATATATATGTTACCTGACGTACAGGGAAAGAAGAGGATGATTCTTATCCATATACATGTATTTTACTACTTTAAACAAAAAAATTAGGCGCACTTGCCCATCTCCGAATAGTTTCTTCCGCGCACCCACAAGCTGCCAATTTCTGAGTTAATCATAGCAGCTCAGCCGCCAGCTTCTAGGCCGAAGTATCTGACCCGCTCATCTCTCCCTTCGTCAACAATGGCGACCTCATTCATCTTCTGCTCACGTTCCATCTCGATGATGAGAGGTACTACCAGGATCAAGAATGTCGTGCCGGCGTTCCACGCAGCCTTTCCCGTGCTCTTCAGGATCTTCCTGGTTACGAGTACGGCGTCGCTAGCTGCCTGTCTGCCCCGCGACACGATGGGGGAACCACTCAGATTCGGAGCTTATGCTGACGGTGTAGGGTATATACGGTAAGATCAAAGAAGAATTCACTTTCTTCTTGAATTCTTCGCTAAGAAATCGAGCAGTTTGGCTAATGGCTGGGCCTCCTCTGGTCGGACTCTCTCTCTCTTTTTCCCAGATCAAATCTTATTATAATGATCTGGCAGGGTATCAGATAACCGGTAAGCTTGACACATTAAAAGCCCGCGTCGGAGGCTCTGATTGGAAAATATCCTGTGAAACTCTCGCTAACGGAGATCACCACCCAGATCAACCCGAGGTCACTCCGGATTTTTGATATCCACGTGCTTGGGATTATCGGCCCTGTACTTCTTCGTTGTGACCCACGGCTATGGTTCCGACACCGGCTTGCTCTTCCACAAACGAGATCTGAAAATACAAGTTGAAGTTTCACTGTTTCGGTGAAGACCAAAACCTTTTCCCAGAAGTTGAAACCTTCCCCTCCGTCCCTTCGAGCGGTTCAACTTCTCAAAACCTTTGTCACTATCTCCTCTATGGCGTCGCAACCCCGAAAGGGAGACTGACCTTGCTCCAGCTCTTTGGGCAGAGAGATGTCTCGGAGGAGCTCCTGAGATTTCTGCCTGCACAGTGCTATGGGTTTACTACAGAGATCGTGTCGGTACCGTGGCTATATCCGGTGAACTCTATGGTAGAAAAGAAAAACCGATACACCTTTCAAGACCGTGAAGTCCTTGTAGGTTCTCTGGGTCAGCAGAGTTCTGGGAAATACTCAGAGACAAGCTCTTGAGTAGATTAGAAGCTATAGATCATGGATCTCTCTAGATAGAGAGATCTAAGACTGCAAAACGTGATCGAAGAGCGAAGCCACATAGAATTGAGAGAGAGCGAGACAGAGGAGAGAGAGGGGAGGGATGATCAGCAAAACAAGAGAAATTCGTGCTATAACGTGTTATGAAGCTTATGAATTCCATTAATAGGTACCTATATATATAGGAGTACAAAGGAGGCTATAGCTGTCGTATTTGACGGCTAGCTAAAGGTGGTCATACAATACAATTTGGTTTATAACAATTACAACATTTTGGTAATGAATATTTCTTAAAAAAGAAAATAAATGTTGAAACAACGTAAACCTAATTCCCCCCTCCCCTCCTCCACCGCAGTCTTTTCTCTTCCCCCCTCTCTTTGGCTCTCAACCTATTTGCGCCGCAGCCCTCTTGCAATTGTTGCAGCGGCAAGGCCCACGCCCTCTACTTCTCATCCTCCTCCTCTCATCTTCTTCTCATTCTCTCAGACCCACTCTCCCTTTCTTGCTCTCTCTTTTCAATGGACCGATTTGTTGTTTGCGATTTGCTGTAGATTTTTTTTGTTGTGAAATTTTTGTGGAATGTTGATTTGTATTTTGTTGTAGATTTTTTATGAATTTTTTTGTAAAATTGTATTTTTTTTTTCGATTTTATCACAGTCATGGGTGGGCGGTACTACGGTGGAAGGGGGTGGGGCAGATAGAGTAGTGGTCCACCCCAGCCCCCAATGTGTGAGGGGCAAACCCCATTCTACGCCCATGTGGGGGCAGGGTGCGGGAAGGGGGCAACCCCCCCCCCCCCCCCGCGTAGGGTGCGTATAGCATCCTTACTACACCCTATGATGTTAGGGAGAATGAATTCACTATGAAAAATATACATTTCCAAAAACCCATTTGGCTATCTCTATTATAAGATAGATAGGAGGAAGAACAGTATAGATGATAAAGACAAATGTTCCACGAATTCCCTGTTTTCTTATGGCTTCACCTCTCTTTTATTCTCTAATATTTCCCTTTGTCTTATAATTATTGCTGGTAGGCACAAGTCTTAAGTGTGGCTGTAAGGTGGCTATGTTTTTTTTCAACAAACCTATTTGTAAAAATCTTTCAAAATCCAGACATCAATGTGAGCATCGGAAGGAAGTAACATGTTTCTTCAGCCAAGATTTGGAAGGTAAGTTTGACTTGGCCTTCTTCATAACTCATGCCCATATATAATATCTCTAATGCAAAGTCTGCTCATATATTTACGCTTCACAATTCATTTAGTAAAAATTTGATTTATAACATCTCTCTCTCTCTCTCTCTATATATATATATATTACTAAGCGTGCATGTGCAAGGCATTTGCTTGATTCCTTGTTATCATATGGATTAATAAATTTAAATGAAAAATGAAAACTTCAATTCAATAAGAATAAATAATATGAAATCATGTACACGTGCATTGTGCTTAATTCCCTGTTAAGCATGCACTTGGAATGCTCATTTATGGATTAATGTGCACCTGGGTACTCTGCCTTTGCATGATGCTAGTCAAGGGGGTAGGTACTTTTGTTATTTAGTGCTAACCCTGGGGCAAGAACTTTTGCCATTCAGTGGTGCTAGCCCAGGTGCGAGTGCTTTTGCCTTTCAAGTAGTGTTCACCTAGGGGCAAGCACTTTAGCCTTTCAAGATGCTCGTCAAACTCTGCAAGCAGTTTTTTTTATTCGTGGTGCTCACTCGAGGGTGAGAACTTTTACCTTTCAGTGGTGATAGCTGAGGCAAGAACTTTTGCTCTTCACAATGCTCAGTTGGAGTGAGCACTCTGGGTCTTGCAAACACTCACTTGGGGCGAGCACTTTGCCTTCTAGTGATGTTCGGCAGGCAGAAAGCACTTCGCTCTCCCCCAAAGCTCGCCTGGGTTTTTTTTTTTTTTTTTTGGGGGGGGGTACTCTTACTCTCCACCATGCTCACATGGGTGTGAGTATTTTTGCTTTCCTTGGTGCTCGGTTGGGCCTAGTACTTGGCCTTCCCATTATGCTTACCGTAGGGCGAGCACTCTTGCTCTTCGTGCTGCTCGCATTGACACAAGCATTTGTCCATTCAGTGATACTCACTTTGGGGCAAGCAGCACCATTGCTTGTTCTCGAGATGCTCACCTGGGTAATGAGCACTTTACCTTTTAAGTGGGTAAACTGATCTTTTGTTTTCCTTAAACAAAAACAATTGAGCAAAATGAAACCAAATTGAACATAAGAAGCTTGAGAGAGATAACAAGCATGTTGCAAAAGAAACAAAGATGATGTATTGCAAGCTTGCAACAAGGTTTAGGCAGGATAATGTGGAGTCCACGTAACTCATTGGTTATGGCCTCCAAATTAAAGTTGATCAATTGTAATAAAAGGGAAAACGCAAGGTCATCTCCTCAGGGACAACAGGGTCTCGAACATTTCAATGCCTTGGGAGTTTGGAAATCGAAATTCAGAGAGAAGCTGGATATACAATCAAGTGGAAAATGTCTAATGATACAATAATGGGCGTTAGATCAAGGGGTTGTTATAAACAAGGAACTGTCTATTGCTAGTGAAATGTATGGTTGAGCATGGAGGATCTTGGGTTTAGAGTTGTTAAAATGTTGGATTAAACAAAGAAAATTAGAACTCAAGAATATCAAGTAATCAAGGTAAAATAAATTGTAATTTCAACTTCACCAAGTTAAGATTAGGAAAACTTTCAAGTTTTGAAAACAAAGAGAATATAGAAACAATTTATCAAACACTTTGGTTATGGATTAGGACTTCCTCTGAGTCAACACCACACAAAGATTTCTAGGCCCTACTCGTCTATTACTAACCCAATCAAGGCATTAATAATATGAAATTTAAGAAATAGATGCTCAAAGTTTTGTACCATTGCGAATATGAAAAATTCCTCACTATAGCATCAACCAGTTTTACTTTTACATTTGGCTGAAAGAAACCTTGATTAATTCAAGGTTCTATTATGCCTTACGTCAACAACTGAACAAGAACAAGTGAATCCTTCAACTCCCAATTTCAAAATCTGGTTTTTGACAAAATGAAGCATGAAAACAACAATTACAGAAATCAAGCAAACATTGAAAACAAATGGAAGCTTTTACCACAACCAAAGCTTTAGAATTAGCCTAACTTCATCATTGCGAAAATGGAAAATCAACAAAATAAAAACCTAAAGACTTTCGATATTTCTCCTTGAAATGTAAAAATAGAAATTGAACTTTTGCTCCTAACCAAATCCCCTTCTCTAGTGTCTCCTCTTCCTTTTGTACCCATTTCTGTGCCCTCTTTCTCTTTTTATGCCACTAAATTTCCTTCCTACATGCTCTGCTCCTGTAGCCGTTTTCCTCTCACTCTTCTTTTGCGTTTCATGTTATTCCTCTCTAGAACCTTCCCTTCTTTGCTTTTTGGGATTAGCTTACGTGGGCCATTACCTGCAATACATACATAAAGTCAAATTATTCCTGATTTGGTCAAGTCCATAAATTTGAGACCAAATTTACTCATTCAAGGGGTAAATAGTCCTTTTAAATGCCACTAACCCATTTGTCATACATTGCTTGTTTAATTTCCTTTTTAGCCAATAAAACTTATTTAACCAAGTAAATTAAGAGTATCTTTAACAACATATCCCGTTTATCAATCGACCTCAGGTCGGTGGTGCCAAGGTTGACGAAGGAGAAGCAAGGGCGGAGTGTGATCCCAAGATTTCAAAGAGAGCTTGACATCCTCTCTTCCTACATGAAAATGAAAACAAAGAAATGGGTTACAGACGAGAGTTCGAGTTGGGCTGCATCCTTAAAAGCTCACACAAAACCAAGTAGATAAAAGATAAGACCAAGCATAGACACGATTTTGTAATGGTAACTCATTCGTCAGTACAAGATAAATGGTAGCCATCTTTTCAAAGTTGACAATGATAACTAATTGGTTAGTCCAAGTGATGAGAATTTACTCAAAAATCTCTATTTATCTATAGAGCATAGAAACACACATATAGTATACTAAAAAAAAAAAAAAACGACTACATTGGAGCCTTTTTTTTTGTATTTAAGGACCTCTTTGGGTAAAAAAATAAAGGTCAAATGCAAACTCGATGTGTGAATTTTTAACTTTTTATAAATTTAGATCATTGATTTCAACTTTCTCAACAATAATATTTGTGAATAAGAAAAATTTGCAACTTTTTATTAAGGATTATTGGAATGGGGCTTTTGTACCCAACCGGATTAGGCCTGGCTTGGCCCACTTTGCCGCAACTAGGAACACATGACTTGAATAGCCAAGAAGTAAAAGGTAGGAGGCATAGGTCGACCCATGGAGAGAGTGGCAAGGAACGTACCCTTAGATGTGCCTATTTAATGAGGGAACGATCGGTCAAGATATTGTTCTTGACAAGATCAACCACATTTAATGCAATGTCAAATGGCCTGCACTAGGGGTTGAGGTCCTGTCCCTAACAGGAATGACTACATTAAATATGACTCAATGTCGTCCGAAATAGAGAGATCATTACAAAGGTAGGAAAGTTGGAGACCTTTCCTAAATAGGGGTATAAGTAAGAGAATGCTGGTCAAGGAAAAAGTTAATCATTATTACAAAACTCTTAGCTCTCTTTTTCTTTTCTTATTGGAAAACTATTTTCTGTCTTAGGCATTGAAAGTGTCACAGACAAACCCGACCACCCTTTTTTACTCTTTTATAGGCGCTTGACGGTGTTTGGAGCTGGTGGCTACAAAACACATCTTAACAGGTGGTGCCATTTGTGTGATCGATATTTGTTTTATTCCAACAGCATCAGCGTACCTTTTGTATGTCAGTCATGATGCGTTCTTGAGCAACCCTTGAGCAGAAAGTCACATCGACAAACATGAAAGCGAGATTTTCCAAAATGGAAGAACGCATGAAGAAAATGGCCTTGGATATGGAGAACATCCTACGGGAGAATGAGACGCTGAAATAGAGAAATGTCGAGTTCAAAGAAGGTGCCAAACCAAGTTGGACTGAAGATATGGAGAGGGAGTCACAAAACGCTGGTGAGGTACCTCGAGCGTTCCCCCTAAACTTAGGTGGAAGTGGGATGACCATCACTTCGGCATTGTAAGGGAGGTTCGTGCTATGCCGGCACCATTTCCTCGCATATCAAGGGTTCCCCCTAACACTGAAAGTCTCCACCTGGGTATGGTTCGAAGCTAGGCACCATCAGCAATTTTGAAAAGCAATGCCGGCAATACTTAACGTAGTTTATGCCTAGCAGAAAGAGAAGGCAACTGGCTACCTATCTCCTCACTGGAAAACAACTGGAGAATGAGAGTCTGAAGGTGTATCTATACTAGTTCAATAAAGAATGCATGGCCATGGAAGATCAAGATGAGAAGATCATTCTGGCAGTGCTCTTGGATACCCTCAAAGTGTTGGCAGTGCTCTTGGATCAAGATGGATACTCCATTTGGCAAAATAGCGTGAAGAACCCCGGGCACCCTGCAAGATTTCATGGACCGGGCTGATGACTTCGTCAATATCAAGGATACCCTCAAACCCTTGACTGCCTCGAGGGGTGCAAAAGTGAAGTGGCTTACGATCAGTTCCAAGCAGGGTGCCAGCGCGAAAACCCTCCAAAAGGAACTCAAAGCAAAGATGGGGCAACACAAGAGAATATGTGACAGTGGCACTCCCCCATAGGAAATGCACTCAAACATGAACTTACAAATGCGGGACAAGTAGCACCGGCAAAGAGGCAATAGTTTTGGCCAGAGACCTCATAGGTACTTCACCTTTCACAACATGGAAGGGCACCGGACTGAAGATTTCCATCACCTGTGGAAAACGATGGAAGAGATTCTACATGAGGTCCGAGAAAAGATGCTCGGAGATCTGGGAGCTTGCTGCTTGTCACTGCCTTGGCGAGCAATAGGAGAAAGGCAAGAACTAAGGCAGGAAGTTCGTTGAAGTGAAAGCCCAAGAAAAAAGGAGAAACATTAGGAGAAATGAGAAAAGTCCTCTATAGTAGAACCAGAACAATGTGCCCTTAGGCGAGATCCATACCATAGCCAAGGGACTCATGAGCGAAGGCACATCCACTTCTGGTAGGAAAGCATATGCCAAAGGGCAAAATATGAGGAAGTCTTCAGTATCGAGAGGCCGCTCAAACAAGTCGAACCCAAAAGACCCCCACAATTTTCTTTGATGACGTCGACTGCGAAGGGGTGATCTACCCACATGATGATGCTATGGCAGTAACGATGCTGGTGGCCAATTTCACTACTAGGAGGATATGTTGATAGACAAAAGCAACTCGGCCAACATTCTATTTTGGAAGGCCTTCGTCAAGATGAGGATTAACCAAGATCAACTGCGGCCATCCCTCAAGCCGTTGAGGGGATTCTTCAGCAAGGTGGGATAGCCACTAGGTTCCATATTTCCTGTAATCGTTGGAAGGGGAAGACTCACGACAACCATCATGGTGGACTTCCTCATGATTAAGGCCCACTCCTCGTATAATGCCATAATTTGGCGTCCAACTCTAAATGGCTTAAAAATGGTAACCTTGGCATATCATTTGAATATGAGGTTCCCAATAGAGGTGGGCACAGGGGTGATACGCGGCGAATAAGTGGTGGCAAGGGAATGTTACGTGCAAGAACTAAATAGTGAGATGTGTGATGGCCACACAATGGAGTAGATAAAGGGCGGGAAACCAGCTTCCTCACCTAAAGCCATCCAAAGCTTGACCAAAGATCAACCAAGTAAAGGCCCAACGGATCAGGATGTATTGGAAATGAGAGATAGTTCCCTCTTTTGTTCGATAACTCCCCGTGTAAAGAATAGTTGATAAACTTAATAAAAGGTATAGTAAGTGTGTATGTATATGTGTGTATGAATTGAATGTCACAGTGTATCTCTTCACTACTTAGTGTGGTCGAGCCCATCTTCCGCTTAGATATCTAATCAATGATTTGCGCTCACATTCAACAATTATAGGAGGGAACACCTCTCCCAAGGGTCCTAGTCTCTTCTTGCCACCCAGTATAGTCGAATCCATCTCCTGCCTAGCTATCTAACTCAATACTCTGTGGTCACACCCCAATGGTTATAAGCGGGAACACGTCTCCCAATTGTCCCAGTCTCCCCTCGCCATCCAACGTGGCTGAATCTGTCTCCCACCTAGATATCTAACACACTTCCAATGCTTGCGACTATCTTGGTCGAGGACTTTGAACCCCAGTGGGGGGACACACTCTTACAAAAGATGCGTTGTGATGAGAAAGACCTAATCCAGACCTAGGTCCAACTGGGGGTAAGGTGGAAACCACTTCTCCAAGCCTTTCCCTCCAGGACATGATAGGGTGAGCAAGAAGTCAAACAGAGCAAAAGCAGCAACAAACATAGAAAACACAAGAATGGAGATACAGGAGGAAAGGCATAGAAAACACAAGAAGCGCCAATCACATTTTTTACACATTTGCAAGTGTTACAAAGTACAAAATTCCCCATGCTCAAGCGGGGTGAAAGACATAGAGATTGCATAAAAATAAAATAAAATATATCTACACTCAAGGGTGAAGCACCAAGGCAGGGAAGCCATCCATCATCAAATCTCAACCTAGGGAGTCTAGAGAATTGAGATATTCCCTGTTGGGCACAAACACGCCGAGAACAATGCCCTAGGATTGTCTTGGGGATTCACCACCATATGCCACCTTATCTTCTCTAGCCCTTAAGTGTACTCGCGACTCCAAGCCTGATTACAAAGCCACTTGGCTGTCGCTAATTGAGAAGAGAGCTTGGAAATTTTTCCATTGGAAACGGAAAACTTGGCCTTTGCTCCCTCACTCTCTCCTCATAGTACCTCAGCTCATTCTTAAGCCACGAGTGGGATTTGCCTAGCTCTACATACAAGTCCTCTGCTTTGTCCTTGTCCCTTTAGAGTGCATCGTTCTTCACTACGAGCATCTCCTTCTCGAAGTGAAGCTCACTGATACGCTTCTCCAAGTCTCGACAGGCTTCCCCGACTTCCGCCAATGAGGCTATGTTAGCCCAAGCAACGCTCCTAGGCCTCATTCAACTCCTCCTCCAAGTAGAGTACCCACCTTTACTCCAAGTAGAGTACGCACCTCTACTCCAAGTGCCTCTTCTCTTCGGCAGCCCTAACTTTGGACTTGTGGCAAGATGCTTCCTGCCTCAACTCCTCCATGCCCTTTTGGAGGTCAGACGCTTCCTTGTGGAGGTTACCAATGATCTCCAACAAGGACGCGTTGTAGGTCTTAACTTTAGCAAAGGCCTTCTCAGAATGCTCCTTTGCGGCATGAAGCCTGAACATTTCGTGGAAGGCTCGCTCACCGAGAATATACCACGTGTAGGCCTTGTTCTTCGTCTTAGCCTGTCCATCCACAAACCAAGCCACCAGAAATCAAATCCTTGCCAAATGAACTCGATCAGACAAAAAAAAAAAACTACTAGCACATATCAAGGACGAAACAAAATCCCTATTAGATAGTGTTGCCCAGATGACTAACACAAGAGAATGGTGAATTGGGTTATATTTAAAAATTAACAATTATAAATCAAATACACAATATAAAATATAAACAAAATACGAAACAACAATAAATATAAAGAGTAAGGGTAAGAGAGAAGCAAACTCAGTATGTTAACGAGGTTCGGCCCCTCAGCCTACGTCCTCACCTTAAGCTACCCATTGAGAATTCCCAAATTTACTATTCACCCTCATTCAGATGGAGACAAAAACCTATTACACATTTGAAAAATACTACTACAAAGGATCCGTGTAGAACACCCTTTACACTTGCAATCATCTTACATGTTGTAACTCAACTATTCCCTGTGTAGAACACTTTCTACAAGCACAAGAGTTATACACACAATTTTACTGATACAAGAGCTGATAGCGGGTAGGTTATCAGAGAACACTCCTCAATGAGTGAAATAAGAACAATACAGCGTAAAATATATATATATCTCAAAATGAATAAGGGTTAAGGCTCAATGCTTAGAGAAGAGAGATTGAAAGCTCTGAATGAATGTTGCAAAACTTGCAATAATATGCGTATCCTCTTGGTGTTGTGAATTTGAATATCTGAATTGAGCTATTTACAGGCATATGAAACTTCATATTCAAATTTGAAAAAATTCGCATGTCAAAGACAACATCATTCATTTTTCAAAAAATTCAAATAAAAGTTTCTTCTTTTTCAATTGTCAAAGACAACATCATTCGCTTTTCAAAAAATTCAAGTAAAAGTTTCTTCTTTTTCAATTGTCAAAAACAACATTATTCACTTTTCAAAAATTTCAAATATAATCTTTTTACTTTTCGCATATGACAAAATGAGTATTATTTATTTTTCAAAATTTTCAAACAAAATCATCTACCTTTTGCATAACTCAAAAAGAGTATCAATCACTTTGAAAATATTCAAATAAAGTATACACATGTGAAAGATGATAATCAATCATATTTAATATTTTCAAAATTTAAACTTTTAATTATGTCATGCACATGTGAAATATGACAATCATTTATCTTTCAAAAATTCAACTTTAATTTTTAAAAATATTATGTACATGTGGAAAATGTAATTTAATTCTTTATGACAAAATATTAATTTTGAATCTTAATCCTAATTTTGAATTTTTTAAGAGATTTACAACATTACTCTATGAGTTTTAATGTGAGTTTGTTCCCTTCTTACTCATGCATGGTTTCTTGATATACTTGACTCCATTGTGTACAATTTAAGCTTGGAACTCTTTTATTTTTTGAATTCTTTTGTTATTATCAAAATTTATGTGTAGATATATAATTACACCAAACTTGGAACCTTGGATTCAACAATCTCCCCCTTTTTATGATAAAAATATTTGGTAGAATTTGAAGCCTGTATTAATACTTAAGCTCCCCTGAGAATATACATTAGTTTTTCAAGCAAACATATAAATATAATTCAAAACATATATAACCAGTTTAACAATTCAGACAATGTTAATATTCTAGTCTAAAACCTCTCTCCCTTTTGGTATCATTAAAAATGATCTACAGCAAGTAAATAGACTGAAGAAAATAGTGTGTTAGTAGAAATTGTAGATAGTCAAAAAATGGAGCCACTCGTGACCCGACAAGTGTAGCAAAGCCTTGAGGCCTAACTCTATGAATTTAGTGTAGCTAGAGATTTAAAAAATCACCTAATGTTGTTGACAAATGGGATTGATGGCTCTGAGTTTTTATAAAAAAAAATGATCATTTTTACCTATCGCATACCAAAAAAATCACAGTGCTCCTTGATTTGGGTTATGTTTTTCCATAACGATAGCATAGCCGAGCAATTCTTTTCTATTAATGTTCCAAACTTGAATTATGAACCATTTACACATCAACCACCAATATTTTCTTTTAAGGCCGTCAATACCATGATAGGAGCATAAATCCATTTTTCTGGTAGGGTTGATTATGAGATTATTGCAAAATTAAGAATGCTCAATACTCAATATTGCCTCTGTTACGACCATGTCTTAGAGGTTAATGGCGAGGGTGAGTGAGGTTGATCATCTTAACAACCAAATATCTAAGTTACAACAGAAGCTTGCCAATAAGGATAGAGAGAATAAAAAGTTAAAGCAAGAAAATAAGGAATTGAAACTATTTGTAGACTAGTATGCTCATGATCTACAACCACGAATAAAGGAGCTGGAACGAGAGAGAGATCAGATATAAGGACAACATTGGCAGATAACAGTAGATGTTCATCGTTTACGAGAAAAATAGGGACAACCTGCTGTTAATCTCGCTGGCTTAGTAAGAAAACTTTTAAGAATATGTGTCCAGCATATCTTGTAATTTTTTACTAAGTAAGATTTGAAGAGATGATAGCTTGTCTTATTCTTTATGCTATCTTTAAAAAATTAGTCTCAAAGTTCATCTAATACGTATCAAATTTTCTTCACATCTCTATAACTCATCTGCATTCCTTTTATATTTTCACTTTAAGCTTTCAATTCTTTTCTCAATGGCTCATTCTTCTAACACTCCTCTAAATCCATCCATAAGGTATTCTACACCTCAATCTCCTGTCCTTTCTGCAGCTGCCATTGATGGCATGCTGTAACAAGAAAATAATAATTTGGCTAATAAGTCAGACTCCGATGCTATCTACGACTTGGTAAGTCTCTACTCATCCTCTATAGTTACTTTTTCCCAGTGGCTACAAGTCAAAACCCATGAGGTTGAAAAACTTAATGAACAAATTGTGGTACTCCAGCGAATTGTTCAAGAGTCTCACACAGGGAATGAATATTTCGGCAGAAGAATAAATAGTTTCAATTCCTATTAGATTCTTCATTCCGCTTGCCAGTTCCCATGGATAGGGATGTCATGATATTGTATTTAAAGAATGAGCGTATCAAACATGAGGCTAAGAATCTCAAGTTTATGTAAAAATATTTATAAAAAATTATCTCTATTTTTATTGACTCTAGTCTATCTTTTCAGAAATATTCATAGCATGCATCATACCTATTTCTCTTCTAATCATATATAGTCTATCTTCTAGCAAATATTTTTTGAAAATATCTACTAATTGATCGTGTGTGCTTGTGAACTCTAATACTATATCGCCCTTTTGTACATGATTTCGAAGAAAATGATATCTAATTTCAATATGTTTAGTTCTAGAATGTTGTGTTGAATTCTTTGAAAGAGTTATAGCACTTGTGTTATCACATTTGATTTGAATATGATTATACATGAGTTTAAAATCTTCAAGTTGTTGCTTCATGTAAAGAACTGGACCACAACAACTACCCGCAGCAACATATTCTACCTCAGCAGTAGATAATGTAACAGAATTTTACTTTTTACTAAACTATGAAACAAGTGCATGACCTAAGAAATGACATGTTCCACTAGTGATTTTTGATCAACTTTACAACCAGCATAATTTGCATCTTTGTAACTGATTAGATTAAAAGATGTGTGCTTAGAATACCATAACTCTAGATCAATTGTATCACTAAGATATCTAAGATTGCGCTTAACCGCAATCAAATGAGATTCTTTTGGAGATGATTGAAAGCATGCACATAAGCATACACTGAACATAATATCTGGTCTACTGGCTGTCAAGTATAATAAGCTACCAATCATATCTCGATATACTTTCGAGTTAACTGGCTTACAGGTTTCATCCTTATCAAGTTTAGTGGATTGGCTCATTGGTGTTCCAATTTCCTTAATATCTTCCATCTCAAACTTTTTTGAGTAATTCCTTAATATATTTTGACTAATTAATGAATATTTTACTTTTTGCTTACTTGATTTGCAATCCGAGAAAGAAGGTAAGTTCTCCCATCATGCTCATTTCAAATTCTTCATGCATACTCTTAGCAAAAACTTGTTACATATTTTCATTAGTAACAACAAATATTATATCATTAACATAAATCTGAATCAAAAGAATATTATCATTTTCGTGTTTAATGAAAAGAGTTGTGTCGATTTTTCTTCTTAAAAAACCTTTTTCAATCAAGAAACCACTGAATCTTTCGTACCAAGTTCTAGGAGCTTGTTTGAGTCCATATAGTGCTTTTGTGAGTTTGAAAACATGATTTGAAAAAATATGATTTTTAAAACCTGGAGGTTGCTCAACATATACCTCTTCATTTATAAAACCATTTAGGAAAACACTTTTAACATCCATTTAAAAAATTTTGAAATTTTTATAACAAACATATGCAAGTAGTATTCGAATAATTTCTAATCTTGTGACTGGTGCATATGTCTCATCATAATCGATAGAGGGGGTGAATTGAGTTGTATTTAAAAATTAACAATTATAAATCAAATACACAACATAAAATACAAACAAAATATGAAACAACAATAAATATAAAGAGTAAGGGTAAGAGAGAAGCAAATTCAATATGTTAACGAGGTTCGACCCCACTGCCTACGTCCTCGTCTTAAGCTACCTCTTGAGGATTCTCAAATTCACTATTCAACCTCCTTCAGGTGGAAATAGAAACCTATTACACCTTTGAACAATACTATTACAAAGGAGCTGTGTAAAACACCATCTACATTTGCAATCACCTTACACGTGGTAATTCAACTATTCCTTGTGTAGAACACTTTCTACACTCACAAGGGTTATACACACAATTTTACTGATACAAGAGCTGATAGTGGGTATGTTATTAGATAACACTCCTCAATGAGTGAAATAAGAACAATACAGCGCAAACTATATCTCTCTCAAAATGAATAAGGGTTAAAGCTTAATACTTAGAGAAGAGAGATTGAAAGTTTTGAATGAATGTTGCAAAACTTGCAATGATATGCGTATGCTCTTGGTTTTGTGAATTTGAAGATCTCAATTGAGCTATTAATAGGCATTTGAAACTTCATATTTAAATTTGAAAAGATTCACATATCAAAGACAACATTATTCACTTTTCAAAAAATTCAAATAAAAGTTTCTTCTTTTTCAATTGTTAAAGACAACATCATTCACGTTTCAAAAATTTCAAACCTAATCTTTTTATTTTTCGCATATGACAAAATGAGTATTATTTACTTTTCAAAATTTTCAAACAAAATCATCTACATTTTGCATAAGTCAAAAATAGCATCAATCACTTTTGAAAATATTCAAATAAAGCATGCACATGTGAAATATGACAATCAATTATCTTTAATATTTTCAAAATTTAAACTTTTAATCATATTATGCACATGTGAAAGATGACAATTAATCATCTTTCAAAAATTCAACTTTAATTTTCAAAAATATTATGCACATGTGGAAAATGTAATTTAATTATTTATGACAAAATATTAATTTTGAGCCTTAATCCTAATTTTGAATTTTTTAAGAGATTTACAACATTAGTCTATAAGATTTAATGTGAGTTTGTTCCCTTCTTACTCATACTTGGTTCTTTGATGTACTTAACTCTATTATGTAGACAACTTGAGATTGATCGGCCACCTCTCACATGGCCTTGGCCCTTACTCTATTTAGCCCCAGCCTTAAAGGGTGAGATGTGGAAGGCCCTACCCAACCCGAGGCTCCGAGCTACTCAGTGGCCCAAGGGAAAATGGTCAGGGGGCGTCGAACGCCCACGACGTTGAGGACCCCTCGGGAGCGGGCTTGTTGACCTCCCCACCCCCCGATTGTGAAGTAGGGCTAACACAAGTGGAATCGACTTGTGGTGAAACCTCCTCGAAGGTGATAGTGGCAGAGGCATCCTACTTAACAGACTCCCTATTAGAGGAAGAGGAAGCTGAAGACCCATCCTCACTTAGCATCATGGGGTCTTTGCGAGAAAAGCCCTGGGGGCATCGGGCTCAAGAGGCACCTCATCGTCAAAGGTTGTAGCATTACTAGGGTCTAAAGGGCATGAGTCATCATTAGCGTCGCTCCAAACAATCCCACTATGTCTGGTAGGAAGGATCCTCAAGAATCATCGGACCCCCTGATGCGGTAGGGTCGACATTGGTCTCTTTAAAACGCTCCACAACAGTAGGCTCTGTGGGCACATTAGGTGTTGAGTGTTGCAGAGCCTCAAGGAACACTGCATCTACCTCCCTGTGACGTCTTGGTTGAGACTAGTCATTGCCTGTAGGTCGCTCGGTGTGGTGGAAGGGATGTCCAGGTCAGTCTCAAGATACTCCCAATTGGGGGTGACCTCCTCGTCCTTGACTAGGCCTCTTCTCCACCCCTCGATGGGCAACAAAAGGCCTTTTCAAGCCTTTAGGAGCAAGGGCTCACTTAAGAAATGAAGGCCTATCCACCAAGAACCAGTTGATGTTAGCCCTGATCAAGAGGGCGTCAGTCCAAACTTCTTCCTGGTTTTCCTGGACCTAGGAATACACCAGATGTATGCAAGCACGCTCTCACTCATGAAGGTCCACCACAATCTTCCTATCATCAGGGAAGATCCCCCAGTCGGACAGAATGGGAAACTCCCATATGACAACTTCGTTGGCTATGAAATCTCATCCCTCGCCTGACAAGAAGAAGAATTTGCACTACCAAAGCTTGAACCACATGGGTAAACATGAACTCCTGGGCAAGTTGGAATTTGGAACAGGAATGGAAGCTGCAAATGTTCCTCTCCAAAGCTCAAACCACATGGGTAAACACAAACTCTCAGGTGGTCAAGTTCGGATACTCCTCCCTCGCGGCCTCCAGGACCATGCGCCATGCTACACAACACGACATAAAGAGCCTCCAGGTGTTGGGATGTATCTAGGCTAAGCTTGGCCCAAGTAGTCCAGTACATTGCGGATTGGGCGGCAAAACAAAAGCCTTAGTCACTACGAAAAAAGCGCCGCATGCAGGGCAACCTTCTTGGTGTTGACCTTTGGGTCGACAGCCCCGCGATGAGGCTCTGGGACCTCCAGGTTGATGGAATCCAGGACTCCATACCTACTATGAAATGTATTAAGAGTCATGGCGTCCATGATAGTAGACCAACTATATCCATCAAAGAATGGAAGCTCATGACGGGAGGAAGGTTCAGGTCTCTTCTAGGCTCACTATGAAGATATGAGCTCTTGGAAGTCATTGAAGGTAGATCTTAGGAGCGAGGAAGAGGAAAAGATTTGGGTCGAAAAAGAAGGTGTCGATTGAGAAAATCATAAACAAAAATAGGGTAAGGGTCATTCAAAGAGCAAGATGAGCATTTAAACTATGGAAAGGCGACGATTCAGAATCCCCAACAGGGAGTTGACAAGACCTATAGACGTGATCGTTGGGTCTATTCCCAAGATGTGAGGATACACAAAGACAAATGAATTTAAGTGGGGAATGGAAACGTGCTAAGGCAATAAAATTTACGGGATACCTGGAAGGGTGTTTTGTACCTAGTCGGGCCAGGCCCGACCCACTTCTCTACAATCAAGGGCCCTTGACATGAAGAGCCAGGAAGTGAAAAGTAGGAGACCTGGGTCGACCCAGGAAGAGAGAGGTAAGCAACGTGCACTCAGACGCGCCACATCAAAAGTGCATATTATGTTGTTTTGATGAGGAAGAGGGTAGCACATGGTGAGACTTCAAAAATAAATTGTGTGAAGAAGCTGTGAAAGATGAATGTACCTGGTAAGGTGCAAAACTTCATGCGGAAGGCATGGAATAACACCTTGCCTACAATGAAAAATCTCTACAGTAGAAAAGTTGTTGAAAATGCATTTTGTCTGATTTGTTAGCTTGAAGATGAAACAATTACACGTTTTTGGTGGAGCTATTCAGTAGCTAATGATGTGTAGGCAAATAGATCTAGTCCAATCCATAATGTTCTGATGGATTTCATGCAGCTCTAGGAATAGTTACTTACAAACTTGCAAAAAGAAAAGGTGGAAGGTATAACTATCACTATGAGGGGAATTTGGTTGAGAAGGGATAACTATATGTTCAATGATCAATTTTCAAGCCCCAATGCAATGATTCAATCAGCACAAGCAGAATTAGTAGAGTATAATCAAGCCAATAACTCCCAACATTAGAATACAAGAATGGAAGACAAAATATCTACATGGAAATAACTTGATGGGATTTCAATTAAAACTAATTGGGATGCATCAATTGATTCTATATCTTTGAAGGTGGGAATTGTTTCTATTATAAGAGATAGTGATGGTAATATTCTTGCTTCTCTATGTACTTCAAAAACTTTTAACTCTGAACCTGCATTCGTAGAATGTTTAGCCCTTCGGAGAACATTACAACTTTGTGCAAATTTTGGCTCTCGTTGTGTTAATTGGGAAGGGGATGCAGACTATGCTATACACGCATATAACAAAGATGAGGAATGTTGGTCTTGGTATGGGCATATCACAGAGGATATTCGAGATTTTCTACAAGGGAGGCCTTTGTGGAAATTATCATTCACATACAGGGAATGCACTCAGGTGGTTCATCATCTTGCAAAGCTTGGACTTCACTATGAAAATGAACATATTATGATAGAAAAAGCACATATTTCAGTTATAGAATATTGACGCCGGGCATAATAGAGATTATTTTGTATTTTAGTTTCAATAGATAATTCAAAGAGAAGGAAAACAAGAGAATTGTCTAAAACTCAGCTAAATGACTCTGATGTTTAATTCAAAATCCAAGAATGTTGAAATCAACCCACAAGCTGGGCTGTAATAGCTTAAAATCGACAATATCAAAATTTTACAAAAAAATAGCAAAATCTAAATAATCGCACCAAAAGGAAATACGCAATTAAAGAAGTAATTTTCTACAAATTTGGCTCAGATTGAGTTCAAAATCACTTCCTAAAAGATAAATGGACTATTACCATAAAAGGTAAATAATAACTAAAAATAAGAACTCAGAGGGAAAAGTAGTGGATTTTGGCCTAAAAATATGCACACCGAGCATAGCTAGAGGGCTACAATGTGCACGCCAAAAAAAGCTTTTCGAATTGGGAACATATGCGTGATTCTAAAACCCGTAGCCAAAATACTGAAATGTGTCAAAAACTGCCCCAATCAAGGAAAGATCACAATTTCTTGTCATCTTTACGCTGATCTTCCACCTCAAGGTATTTTAGCACCATTAACGTGCAATCTGACAACTCAATATCATTTGATTCGGATCCTCCTGGATCAGTTGCCCAGGTTGGAAAGAACTCGCCCTCAAGTTCACAGTAGCTTCATCGGAATCCACAAAACAAAACCTCAAGTGTTTCGCATTAAATACATCAGAAGTCTTCAAATGGCGAGGGAGGCACAATCTATAGGCGTTATCATTGATCTTTTGTAGAATCTCACAGGGTCATATTGTTGCCCAGATAACTACCACAAGAGGGGGGGTGAATTGAGTTGTATTTAAAAAAATAACAATTATAAATCAAATATACAATATCAAATATAAACAAAATACGAAATAGCAATAAATATAAAGAGTAAGGGTAAGAGAGAATCAAACTCAGTATGTTAACGAGGTTCGGCCCCACTGCCTACGTCCTCGCCTCAAGCTACCCCTTGAGGATCCCCGAATTCACTATTCAATCTCCTTCAGGTGAAAATAGAAACCAATTACACCTTTGAACAACACCGCTACAAAGGATCCGTGTAGAACACCCTCTACACTTGCAATCACCTTACACGTGGTGATTCAACGATTCCCTGTGTAGAACACTTTCTACACGCACAAGGGTTGTACACACCCTTTTACTGATACAAGAATTGATAGTGGGTAGAATATCAGAAAACACTCCTCAATGAGTGAAATAAGAACAATACAGCACAACCTATATCTCTCAAAATGAAAAAGGATTAAGGCTCAATGCTTAGAGAAGAGAGAATGAAAGCTTTGAATGAGAGTTGTATGCTCTTGGTGTTGTGAATGTGAAGCTCTCAAATGATCTATTTATAGGCATATGAGACTTCATATTCAAATTTAAAAAGATTCACATGTCAAAGACATCATCATTCATTTTTCAAAAATTTCAAACCTAAAATCTTTTACTTTTTGCATATGACAAAAGGAGCACACTTTACTTTTCAAAAAATTCAAACCTAACTTTTACTTTTTGCATATGACAAAAGGAGCACACTTTACTTTTCAAAATTTTCAAACAAAGACATCTTCCTTTTGCATAAGTCAAGAAAAGCATCAATCACTTTTGAAAATATTCAAATAAAACATGCACATGTGAAAGATGACAATCAATCGTCTTTAATATTTTCAAAGTTCAAACCTTTAATTATGGCATGCACATGTGAAAGATGGCAATCAATTATTGTTTGAGCTGTAAAATTGCATATTTTATCTATTTAAAACCAATGTATTTCAATTGCTTCGTGACATTATTATTGGTTTTAGATGAAAAAAATAGTTAATAAGCATAAATTCGAGTTGTGATTTTTAATTGATTAATATCATGTTTATGCTTAATTCTATAACTATGATTTAATTAGAAAATATTTCCTCACATATTTAATAATCTATTTTCCTTTTAATTTATTTCGAGTATTATTTTTTTTCAGTTCAAATAAAATTCAAAGAAGATTTCGGTTGGAGGTGGCTTGAGAAAGTTGACATTCACAAAGAAGATGATTTATGGAAAGAGAGCATGATAAGTTTACGTGGAGATGGGACGGTTTCGGTGCTGAAATTGGAGACGTGCTGGAGTGATTGGCTGGAGTTTGTTGGTGAGATGACTTCTGGACGTATACGGAAGGGTGGCCTGGACGTGGAGGCTTCTTGCTATGGGATGCAAACTTGTCAACATAAACGGAATCGAAAGCAGAAGAAGAAGTTTATACGGAAGAAAACAAAACAGAAAAGAAAAAAAAAATGGAGTTTACGTCCAAGGGGAAGTGGGACATACGCGGGTGCAAGTTTTTCAACATTTACGGAAAGAGAGTGACGTGAGAAAGTGGGAGAGACGTGGGGGACTGAAAGTGCATGAAAAACAAAGAGTTGGATGGGGAGGAAGGTTTTTTTTTTTTCGGAGAGTAGTTACGGATAGCAGAAAAGAAAAAGAGAGAAGGAACGGGGGGGGGGGGGAGAGCAATTTACGTAGAAGTGGCCTGGAGTCTTGGAGGGAAGAGGAGACTGGTTATGTTTTTGGAAAGCAGGAAAAACACAGAGCGTCTAAATTTTAACGTAAAAACAGAGAGAGAGTCTTTCTTGCGTTTTTCTTTGGCTAGCTTCAGACAAACGATATCACCTCTCACTTCTGCCCTTTCGACCAGTTTCAAGCCACCCCAACACTCTCATCTGTTCCAGTCAACCGAAAATGGAAAGAAGTGGTAGTTTACGTAAAAACAGAGAGCTGGATGAAAGAGAAGCTGGAAGGTGATTCTCGTTCGGAGATAAAACTGGAAAAAAAAAAGGAGAGAAGAAAAGACGTGAAAAGGAGCTGAGGGTTGGCTGGTTTGCAGTTTGATATAGCTGGACGGTGAGTGAAGGAAAAGTTTACGGACTGAAACGGACGTTAAAGAAAGGAATTTTACGTTCGGAGAGGAAGCAGGAAGCTTACGGAACGCAGAAAACACTTCATCTGGGCGTTTTCGGTGGCTTCGGACGAACTGGAACTCTTCGTCTGGGGTAGAGCAGTAAGGGAGGAGCCTTGTCTCTGGTTTTTGATGGACGTAGACGGAACAAGTGAGAGATGTAAAGAACTCCACGTTGATCTGGACATTCAACTCTGTTTTTAGAACAAAGAAACAGAGGAGTTGCGGCTGGGAACCAGGAGATTTTCATTTTCATATTGGGAAGACTGAACGGAAAAAAAAAAGAGCTGCTGGACTGCAGCAGACGGAACGTTCGTAGAGGAGCAGCAGGTTCACGTGAAGGAGGCAGGCAAGCAGAACGTGTTCTACAAGTGAGACTTGGAGCTTTCTGCAAGTGAACCAAGAAGCTGGTTGACGTGAACGGATGTAAATATTGGAGTTCTCGGCAGGGCTGGACTGGAGCGTGATGCTGGACTTGAGCACCGAACGGACGAAGCAAGCGTAGGGGTGATTTTTCGTTTGGAGCTGCGGGACGGACTGAAGTGAGGGAAGTTCTTTTCGGCACAATTTTTTCTTCGATCGCTTTTATTTTCTGATCTAAGTTGTTTTCATTACTGGCTTGTGTTTTATTTTAGTTTTGTCATGGATAATGTTTACTTAATTTTTATAGTATTTGTGGTGAAAATGATTGGCTAAATTTTCATACTAAGGTTAGAGGTGAAATTTAATGATTTGAAAATTATTTTCGGATCGACGATAAATTTATTTTGCGAGTTTGATTGATTGAAGGATTTTATAATTGGAAATTTTGATTATCTATATATTTTTCTTGATTATTGTGATTTTCGAATACAGTGAATGCTTGAAAAATCCCTGTGATAGTCAAATAAATTTGTAAGCGTTTTAATCATCAATCGTTCATGCTCGATCATTCGTAACTATTTTTCTTGATCTTAAATGCTAAATCTTCCAATTAAACGGAATCATTATTCTAGTTTAATTGAAGTAATTCGATCGGAAACAATATTTTAAATTATTAAACGGATCCTCGAAACCTTAGTCTTTTCCAATATCAATACAGCTTATCATTTTAGTTTTGTTTTGTCATGATAAAAATCATCATTTCTATAATCTCATTTTAGTTTCAATCACACATCTCTTTTAGTATTTTATTTTCATTTGTTTGAGAGAATTTTTCACATAAGCCAATCCCTGTGGATTCGATCCTGTAAGGTACTACAACACCTGTATACTTGCAGGTAAAACTGCACTAAATTTTGGTTCATTAATTTGAGTTAAAGTTTAGGCGCAACAAGTTTTTGGCGCCGTTGCCGGGGATTGCAACGTGTGATAATTTCTTTTAGAAAAGAAGAAAAAAAAATTTTTAGTAATCTTTTGCTAATTGTTTTTCATATTCTTTTTGCAGGTACGATTTTTTTTTACGGAAAAGAGATCAAGAAACATTGCTTCCATATTCATACCATTTGGTAGTCTCAATCCAATTTTTTTTATTTTACTTTCTTGCTTGTTTTGCATTTAGTTTATAAAAAGAAAAAAAAATATTTTCATAGGTGCATGTATTAAATAATTTTTTAGACCTGTCCATACTTTTTAATTTATTATTGTGCTTGAGCGTCTATGATGAATGATCTCGTGGCAACGTGATCAAACGGGTAGATTGAGAAGAGAGGAAATAGTTTTAAAGAATTGGTTGATACTTTGTCTGGTGATTCCAAAAATTCTCATTCTAATACCATGGCTGACAATCGTAGTGTTCATGATGAACAAGAATATGAAGAGGCACAAAATAATCCGCCAATGAGAACTTTGCGCGAATATTTGCAGCCTACAAGGACAAGTACTCCATCTTGTATGATTTTTCCTACGAATATGGGGAATTTTGATTTAAAACCGGGAGTAATTCAATTACTTCCCAAGTTTCATGGCTTAGATTCGGAAAGTCCTTATTTGCATCTGAAAGAATTTGAAGAGGTTTGTGCAACTTTACAAACCCAAACTATAAATGACGATGTTGTTAGGTTAAAGTTGTTTCCTTTCTCTTTGAAAGAAAAAGCTAAAAATTGGCTGAACTCCTTGAGACCAAGATCTATTGGCACTTGGCAAGAAATGCAAAGAGAATTTCTGAAAAAGTTTTTTCCTACTCATAGGACCAACACTCTTCGCAGAAATATTATGAATTTTTCTCAAAAGGAAAATGAAACATTTTTTCAGTGTTGGGAGCGTTTTAAAGAATTATTGCTAACTTGCCCACATCATGGCTATGAGACTTGGCGCACCATTAGTTTCTTCTATGAAGGTTTAACATCTCAAATGCGCCAATTTGTAGAAATGATGTGTAACGGTGAATTTTTAAACAAAGATCCTGATGATGCTTGGGATTATTTTGACCAATTAGCTGAAAATGCCCAATCTTGGGATAACACAGATCGTTCTGATCGGTCAAATAAGCCCAAACTCAGTGCCATGTCTCAAGAAGGTATGTATGTTCTTAAAGGAAATGATGATGTGAATGCTAGGATAGCAAGTCTGACAAGAAAAGTCGAAGCCATGGAACTTAGGAAGGTAAATTCGGCTAAGGCCATTGAAAAGGAAGAAGAAAATTGTGGCATTTGTGAGATTAGTGGACACCTAACTCAGGATTGTCCAACAATCCCTGCTTTTAAAGAGGTGTTGCATGAACAAGCAAATGTCATGAATTCTTATAGGAGACCATTTTCTTCCCCTTATTCGGAAACATATAACCCTGGATGGAGAAATCACCCCAATTTTAGTTGGAGGAATGAGTCCAATTCAAATCAAAATCCTCAAGGGCCTTCTTCATCTACACCTTATGTGCCTCCACATAAGAAAAGCCTTGAGGAGACATTACAAACTTTTATGCAGGAGCAAGCCAATTTTAACACTCAGACAATGCAGGCCATTACTGAGATAAGAAGTTCCATTAGCGACTTGACCTCTGCATTGCAAGCTCGAGAAAAGGGTAAGTTTCCTGCTCAACCTCAGCCGAATCCCAAAGGTAAATTTGAGGTAAGAAATTCAAATCCCTCTGATTTAAAATTTGAACATGCCAAGTCCATCACCACTCTACGCAGTGGAAAAATAATTGATAAGAGTATTTCAACAACGAAAGTTGATGAGACCAACAACTCTTTAAATTCCAAGAGTGATGGTGAACTTGAGAAAGTTGAGCTAGATATGCCTGTAAAATGCCCAATACCTGCACCATTTCCCCAAAGGTTGCAACATTCTCCCAAGTTGGTTCAGAATACTGATATTCTTGAAATTTTCAAACAGGTGAAAATCAATATTCCTCTGTTGGATGCAATTAAACAGATTCCATCGTATGCTAAATTTTTGAAAGATCTATGCACAGTGAAGCGTACGATGAAGGTTCAGAAGAAGGCTTTCCTAACTGAGCAGGTAAGCGCCATCCTTCAGAACAATTCTCCACCAAAGTACAAAGACCCGGGTTGTCCAACCATTTCTTGTGTGATAGGAAATTTTAAAATTGAAAAAGCTTTACTTGACCTTGGAGCCAGTGTTAACCTCCTACCCTACTCGGTATATGAGCAGTTGGGTCTTGGTGAACTTAAACCCACCAAGGTAACACTCCAACTTGCTGATCGTTCAATTAAGATACCGAGAGGGATAGTTGAGGATGTGCTAGTGCAAGTAGGCAAATTTTATTTTCCAGTGGATTTCATTGTTTTGGACACAGAACCTGTCTTTGATGTTTGCACTCAAATTCCTATCATTTTGGGTAGGCCATTCCTTGCGACTTCAAATGCTTTGATAAATTGTAGGAGTGGTGTGATGATAATTTCTTTTGGCAACATGACTTTGGAGTTGAATATTTTCAATATTTGTAAACAACCTGGAGAAGATGATGAGGTGCAAGAAGTAAATTCGATCCAAACTCGTGTGCAAAATAAATCTGATTTGTCAATTTTTTCTGACTTCCCTGAGCCTTGTTTGGATCATGATGGTAAAACTTTTGATGATGATTCTGTGTTTGCACCTATGAATCTTATGCTAGAATCGACTCCTATAATGGACACTGGTCAATGGAAAACACGTTTTGAGGACAAAGGCTAAAACCATTTCTGATTCCTCATTGTATATACCTTTTTTGTTTGTTTTGTTTTTATTTCTTTTGCTTTTTGTATCTTCTAACTTTGATAGAAATCTACTCCTCGTGTGCACTCGAGTATCTCAGGTAACGTCTTTCCTCTTTACTCTTTCGTTTCAATATATGTTCTGCAGTGTTTATCCTGTTTCAATTCATGCTTGCATAACATATGTCGTCGAACATTCATTTGCTGAACATTGAGGACAATGTCAAATTTAGTTGGGGGGAGAGTTTTCTGTTGAAGTCGAATGTGTTAGTAAAAAAATAAAAAAATAAATAAAAAATAAAAATAAAAATAGATAGATTTTATTTAAAAATGCTTTTACATAAACTTGAGGTTCTTAGCCTCATATTGGAGACGCTCATTCTCTTCATACAAAATCATGTCATCCCTATTCATGGCAACTGGCAAGCGGAATGAAGAATCCAATAGAGATTTCAACTGTTTATTCTGCTTCCGAAGGATTCCTTCCCTTGTGTGAGACTCTTGAACAATTCGTTGAAGTACAGCAATTTGTTCTTTAAGCCTTTCAACCTCATGGTTTTTGGCTTGAACCCGCTGGGAAAAAGCAACAATAGAGGATGAGTAGCGAGTTCCGAGACTCACCAAGTCATAGATAGCATCGGAGTCTGACTTATTAGCCATGCTATTATTTTCTTGCTGCAACATGGCACCAATGGCAGCTGCAGAAAGGACAGGAGGTTGAGATGTAGAAGAATGAGCCATTGAGAAAGGGATTGAGAACTTAAGGCGAGAATGTTGAAGGAATGCAGATGAGTGATAGAGATAAGAAGAAAACTTGATGCGGATTGGATGAACTTTGAGACTGATTTTATAGAGATAGCATAAAGAACAAGTCCGGAGCCTTCAATCTCGTTTGTCAACAACATCAGGCGTTTTTTTTCAAATCTCTAGCCACACTTGTCGGGTCACGGACGGATCCAAAAAAAAAAAATAAAAAAATAAAAAATTTCTGTTGTGAGGTGTATTGAAACATAAATGATTAACACACACTTCTGGCATTTTTGTGAAATTTGAGTATCTTGGTGGAGTAGTTGAGCGGAATTATTTTGTGAAGATTTATTTTCAACCCTAAGCATAGAGCATGACTTATGATGCATTACATTTTGTTGAAGAGTGACTTGAAACACCGGGATGCGATATTTACAGAAATGAGAATTAGTATGATTTATATAGAATGAAGGGCAAGTTTTGAAAGAACATTTTGCACATGCTTACACTCGTAGTGTTCCTCACTAATGTTCATTGATTTAAAATAGGAGAAGTAAACTGCAGGACTACCGAGCCATGCCAAAAAAAAAAAAAAAAAGATGAAAAGAAAAAAAGGGGCAATAAAGGCGACTTAGTGAACTTTCCTAAGTATAAAAGGGCTAGAAACAGTTACCCAAGACTTTGGGGGTTGAGTGTTCAACCTTTAAAAACAGAGCTGGCGTGAAAACTGCTAGTCCCTTAGGCTTTGAGGTAGTTAGAATCAATAATGATTAATCTTAAGGTTGAAAAATCCTTTGATAAATCATGCTTATTAATGAGGAACACACAGAGGTTTAGCCACACACACATATCTGAGTTCTAAGACATTTGCCCCAATTCTATGTGAACAATTGTTGAGACTTTTCTTGTGGATACAACTCCTGATGTTGAGTAGTCACGAATCAATTTTTTGTGAGAATTCAGAATTATGCTTGATTGTTTTCGTTTGAATTTCGAGCTTTATGCAATGTTCATCTCAATTAATTTTCACTATTTTGCTCAAGGATTAGCAAAAAGCTAGTTGGGGGGTGTGTTTGAGCTGTAAAATTGCATATTTTATCTATTTAAAACCAATGTATTTCAATTGCTTCGTGACATTATTATTGGTTTTAGATGAAAAAATAGTTAATAAGCATAAATTCGAGTTGTGATTTTTAATTGATTAATATCATGTTTATGCTTAATTCTATAACTATGATTTAATTAGAAAATATTTCCTCACATATTTAATAATCTATTTTCCTTTTAATTTATTTCGAGTATTATTTTTTTTCAGTTCAAATAAAATTCAAAGAAGATTTCGGTTGGAGGTGGCTTGAGAAAGTTGACATTCACAAAGAAGATGATTTACGGAAAGAGAGCATGACAAGTTTACGTGGAGATGGGACGGTTTCGGTGCTGAAATTGGAGACGTGCTGGAGTGATTGGCTGGAGTTTGTTGGTGAGATGACTTCTGGACGTATACGGAAGGGTGGCCTGGACGTGGAGGCTTCTTGCTATGGGATGCAAACTTGTCAACATAAACGGAACCGAAAGCAGAAGAAGAAGTTTATACGGAAGAAAACAAAACAGAAAAGAAAAAAAAATGGAGTTTACGTCCAAGGGGAAGTGGGACGTACGCGGGTGCAAGTTTTTCAACATTTACGGAAAGAGAGTGACGTGAGAAAGTGGGAGAGACGTGGGGGACTGAAAGTGCATGAAAAACAAAGAGTTGGATGGGGAGAAAGGTTTTTTTTTTCGGAGAGTAGTTACGGATAGCAGAAAAGAAAAAGAGAGAAGGAACGGGGGGGGGGGGAGAGCAATTTACGTAGAAGTGGCCTGGAGTCTTGGAGGGAAGAGGAGACTGGTTATGTTTTTGGAAAGCAGGAAAAACACAGAGCGTCTAAATTTTAACGTAAAAACAGAGAGAGAGTCTTTCTTGCGTT
Source organism: Carya cathayensis (assembly GCA_011037825.1). Classification (NCBI taxonomy): domain Eukaryota; kingdom Viridiplantae; phylum Streptophyta; class Magnoliopsida; order Fagales; family Juglandaceae; genus Carya; species Carya cathayensis. The sequence continues at coordinate 337,969 of QGSO01000476.1, forward strand.
TTTCTTTGGCTAGCTTCAGACAAACGATATCACCTCTCACTTCTGCCCTTTCGACCAGTTTCAAGCCACCCCAACACTCTCATCTGTTCCAGTCAACCGAAAATGGAAAGAAGTGGTAGTTTACGTAAAAACAGAGAGCTGGATGAAAGAGAAGCTGGAAGGTGATTCTCGTTCGGAGATAAAACTGGAAAAAAAAAAGGAGAGAAGAAAAGACGTGAAAAGGAGCTGAGGGTTGGCTGGTTTGCAGTTTGATATAGCTGGACGGTGAGTGAAGGAAAAGTTTACGGACTGAAACGGACGTTAAAGAAAGGAATTTTACGTTCGGAGAGGAAGCAGGAAGCTTACGGAACGCAGAAAACACTTCATCTGGGCGTTTTCGGTGGCTTCGGACGAACTGGAACTCTTCGTCTGGGGTAGAGCAGTAAGGGAGGAGCCTTGTCTCTGATTTTTGATGGACGTAGACGGAACAAGTGAGAGATGTAAAGAACTCCACGTTGATCTGGACATTCAACTCTGTTTTTAGAACAAAGAAACAGAGGAGTTGCGGCTGGGAACCAGGAGATTTTCATTTTCATATTGGGAAGACTAAACGAAAAAAAAAGAGCTGCTGGACTGCAGCAGACGGAATGTTCGTAGAGGAGCAGCAGGTTCACGGGAAGGAGGCAGGCAAGCAGAACGTGTTCTACAAGTGAGACTTGGAGCTTTCTGCAAGTGAACCAAGAAGCTGGTTGACGTGAACGGATGTAAATATTGGAGTTCTCGGCAGGGCTGGACTGGAGCGTGATGCTGGACTTGAGCACCGAACGGACGAAGCAAGCGTAGGGGTGATTTTTCGTTTGGAGCTGCGGGACGGACTGAAGTGAAGGAAGTTCTTTTCGGCACAATTTTCTCTTCGATCGCTTTTATTTTCTGATCTAAGTTGTTTTCATTACTGGCTTGTGTTTTATTTTAGTTTTATCATGGATAATGTTTACTTAATTTTTATAGTATTTGTGGTGAAAATTAAGTAATGTTTACTTAATTTTTATAGTATTTTTATGTTCACTTTTACTTAATTTTCTGAGAATATGCGTTAGTTTTTCAAGCAAAAGTATAAATATAATTCCAAGCATATATAACAAGTTTAGCAATTTAAACAATGTTAATGTTCTAGTCTAAAACTTCTCCCCCTTTTGGCATCATTAAAAAGGATCAGCAGCAAGTAAATGGACTAAAAAAAATGATGCGTTTAAAAGATACTGTAGATAGTTGAAAAAGGAGCCGTCCGTGACTCGACAAATGCTGCAAAGCCTCGAGACCTAACTCTATGAATTTAGTGCGGCTGAAGATTTAAACAATCGCTTGATGTTGTTGACAACCAGGATTGAAGACTATGAGTTTTTATAAAAAAAAATTATTTTTACCCATCGGATACCAAAAACAATCACATTGCTCCTTGACCTAAATTCTGTTTTTCCATAACGATAAAATGGCCGAGCAATTCTCTTCCACTAATGTTTCAGACTTGAATCAGGAACCCTTGACGCATCAACCATCAATCTTCTCTCCTGAGGCCGTCAATACCATGATAGGAGCAGAGAACCGTTTTTCTAGTAAGGCTGATTATGAGATTATTGCAGAATCAAGAATGCTCAGTAGTCAATATGCTGCCTCTGTTACGACCATGTCTCAGAGGTTAATGGTGAGGGTGAATGAGATTGATCATCTTAACATCCAAATATCTGAGTTACGACAGAAGCTTGCTAATAAGGATAGAGAGAATAAAAGGCTAAAGCAAGAAAACAAAGAGTTAAAAAAATTTACAGATTGGTATGCTCATGATCTGCAACCACGAATAGAGGAGCTGGAATGAGAAATGGTTCAGATACAAGGTCAACATCGGCAGATAACAGCAGAGGTTCATCGTTTACTAGAAAAATAGGGACAATCTATTGTTAATCTCGCTGGCTTAGTAAGAAAATTTTTGACAATGTGTGTCCAGTATATCTTGTATTTCTTTTGACTAAATAAGATTTAAAGAGATAATGGTTTGTCTTATTCTTTATGCTATCTCTATAAAATCAGTCTTAAAGTTCATCCGATTTGCATCAAATCTTATTCTCATCTTTATAACTCATCTGCATTCTTTCAACATTCTCGCTTTAAGTTTTCAATTCCTTTCTCAATGGCTCATTCTTCTAACATTCATCTAAATCCATCCATGAGGTATTCTACACCTCAACCTCCTGTCCTTTCTGCAGCTGCCATTGGTGCAATGTTGCAGCAAGAAAATAATAGTTTGGCTAATAAGTCAGACTCCGATGCTATCTACGACTTGGTGAGTCTCGGGACTCGCTACTCATCCTCTATTGTTGCTTTTTCCCAGCGGGTTCAAGCCAAAAACCATGAGGTTGAAAAGCTTAAGGAATAAATTGTTGTACTTCAACGAACTGTTCAAGAGTCTCACACAAGGGAAAGAATCCTTTGGCAGAAGAATAAACAGTTGAAATCTCTATTGGATTCTTCATTCCGCTTGCCAGTTCCCATGGATAGGGATGACATGATATTGTATGAAGAGAATGAACGTCTCAAACATGAGGCTAAGAACCTCAAGTTTATGTAAAAGTATTTAAAAAAATCTCTCTATTTTTATGAACTCTGATCTATCTTTTAAGAGATATTCATAATATGCATCATACCTATTTCTCTTCTAATCATACATAATCTATCTTCTGGTAAAGGTTTTGTGAATATATCTGCTAACTGATCGTGTGTGTTTGTGAACTCTAGTACTATATCGCCTTTCTGCACATGATCTCGAAGAAAATGATATCTTATTTCAATATGCTTAGTTCTAGAATGTTGTATTGGGTTCTTTGAAAGATTTATAGCACTTGTATTATCACATTTGATTGGAATGTGATTATACATGAGTTTAAAATCTTCAAGTTGTTGCTTCATGTAAAGAACTTGAGCACAACAACTACCCGCAGCAACATATTCTGCCTCAGCAGTAGATAGTGCAACAGAATTTTGTTTTTTACTAAACCAGGAAACTAATGCATGACCTAAGAAGTGACATGCTCCACTAGTGCTTTTTCGATCTATTTTACAACCAGCATAATCTGCATCTGTGTAGCTGATTAGATCGAAAGATGTGTGTTTAGGGTACCATAACCCTAGGTTAATTGTACCACTAAGATATCTAAGAATGCGCTTAACTGCAATTAAATGAGATTCTTTTGGAGATGATTGAAAACGTGCACATAAACACACACTGAACATAATATCTGGTCTACTGGCTGTCAAATATAATAAGCTACCAATCATACCTCGATATACTTTCGAGTCAACTGTCTTACCGGATTCATCTTTATCAAGTTTAGTAGATGGGCTCATTGGTGTTCCAGTTTCCTTAGCACCTTCCATCCCAAACTTCTTCAGCAATTCCTTAATATATTTTGATTGATTGATGAATGTCCCACTTTTTACTTGCTTAATTTGCAATCCGAGAAAGAATGTAAGTTCTCCCATCATGCTCATTTCAAATTCATCCTGCATAGTCTTAGCAAAAACTTGACACATATTTTCATTAGTAGCACCGAATATTATATCATCAACATAAATCTGAACCAAAAGAATATCATCATTTTCGTATTTAATGAAAAGAGTTGTGTCGATTTTTCCTCTTGAGAAACCTTTTTTAATCAAGAAACCACTGAGTCTCTCGTACCACGCTCTAGGAGCTTGTTTGAGTCCATATAGTGCTTTTGTGAGTTTGAAAACATGATTTGGAGAAATATGATTTTCAAAACCTGGAGGTTGCTCAACATATACCTCTTCATTTATAAAACCATTTAAGAAAGCACTTTTAACATCCATTTGAAAAAGTTTGAAATCTTTATAACAAGCATATGCAAGTAGCATTCGAATAGCTTCTAATCTTGCGACTGGTGCATATGTCTCATCATAATCAATTCCTTCTTCTTGATTGTAACCTTGGGCTACAAGTCGAGCCTTATTTCTAGTAATGACTCCGGACTCATCTTTCTTGTTTCTAAAAACCCATTTTGTTCCAATAATAGTATGATTTTTGGGTTTAGGAACAAGTGTCCAAACATCATTTCTTTCAAATTGATTAAGCTCTTCTTGCATAGCTAGAATCCAAGATTCATCAAGAAGTGCTTCATCAATATTTTTAGGTTCAATCTGAGATAAAAAAGCAGTATGATTGCAAATATTTCTAAGAGATGATCGAGTGCTTACACCTTGTGAAGGTTCTCCCAGAATTTGTTCCACTGGATGATCTTTCACAAATTTCCACTGTTTGGTTGCATCTCGTATTAAATTTTGATGATCTTTCCTGATGTCTCCATGTTGGACTTCCTCTATTGTGTTCTCTTTGTTGAGATTGAGACTTTCTGTATTATTTATACCTCCTGTTTCTTCATCAATGGATTTCTTGGAGAGTAGAGAATTAGATTCATCAAATACTACATGCATAGATTCTTGTACAGTTAAAGTCTTTTTATTGAATACTCTATAAGCTTTACTATTTGTAGAATACCCGAGAAAAATACCTTCATCCGATTTTGCATCAAATTTGCCTAAATTATCCCTGTCATTCAAAATAAAACATTTGCATCCAAATACATGAAAGTAACCAATGTTGGGCTTTTTCTCATTCCAAAGCTCATAGGGGGTTTTATCTAATTTAGACCTTAACATAACTCTATTTATAACATAACATGCAGTACTTACCGCTTCGGCCCAAAAATAACTAGGCAAGTTGTTCTCATTAAGAATTGTTCTTGCCATCTCTTGAAGAGATCTATTTTTCCTCTCTACTACCCCATTTTGTTGAGGAGTTCGAGGAGCAGAAAAATTATGCACAAAACCATTTTCATCACAAAATGTTTCAATATTTTTATTAACAAACTCTTTTCCCCTATCACTTCGGATACTTGAAATAGTATAGCCCTTTTCATTTTGAATTCTCTTGCATAACTTGGTAAAAGCATTATGTGCCTCATCTTTATGAGCAAGAAAGATGACCCAAGTATATCTAGAGAAATCATCAACAATAACAAAAGCATAATATTTTCCTCCTAGACTTGCAACTCTATTTGGTCCAAAAAGATCCATGTGTATCAGTTGCAGTGGTCTAGTAGTGGAAATATATTTCTTGGTTTTAAAAGAAGTTTTTGTTTGTTTACCAAATTGGCATGCATCACAAATTTTGTCTTTAAGAAAATTTGCCTTTGGTAAACCTCTCACAAGATCATTTTTTGAAAGTTTGGAAATAAGTTCCATGTTGGCATGACCTAGTCTTCTATGCCATAACCAATTAGTTTCATTTTGTACTGAAAAACAAATAGCATCTTGTGAGGTAATTTCTTCAAAATCGATTGTATAAACATTATTACTTCTAAAGGCAGTAAAACAAATGTTATAATCATGATCATTCAAAATAATGCACTTATCCATTTTGAAAGTAACTGTAAATCCTTTATCACATAATTGACTTATACTCAAAAGATTATGTTTTAGACCTTCAACAAGTAGAACATCTTCAATTATGAGAGAAGATTTATTACCAATTTTACCTATTCCCACGATCTTCCCTTTCGAGTTGTCTCCAAATGTCACGTGTCCTTCTTCTTTAGATCTAAGATCAAAGAACTTAGTCTTGTCTCCCGTCATGTGTCTTGAACATCCACTATCTAAAAACCATTTGTTTTTGCTTGTAGAGGACTTCATGCATACCTATAAAAACAATTAAAATGATTTTTCTTGGTACCCAAGTTCTTTGGGTCCTTTATTTATTAGTATTAGAAGAAACAAGATTTTTAGGTACCCATATGGCCCTAATAGTCATTGTATGTTTTCTTCTAATAGGACAAGTATGATAATTATGACCATTTCTATTACAAAAATTACAAATAGCATGTGACATATATGAAAATCTTGAATGATTATAATAGTATCCTTTTTTGACAAACTTATTATGAAAAGAATTTTGAATATTAGACTTTGATGTAGAAGGATTATCAAAGAAGTTTTTATAAGGTTTGAACTTTTGTTTTGGCATATATCCCAAGCCTGCCTTGTCAAAAACACATCTTTGACTACCAAGAAGTTTTTCAAAATTTCTTTTTCCATTCGTAAAGTTTTCAACAATATTTTCTAAATCAGTTTTCTTTTTCTTCAACTCAAGATTTTCGTCTTTCAAAACAATATTTTCTTTTCTTAAAATATCAATTTCGTTTGTTAAAGAAGAATTTTTCTTTTTCAAAGCAGTATATTTGATACCCAATTTTTCAAATTCTTCATATACCTCTTCTAAAACATTTTGCAATTCTTCATATGAAGGATTTTCAATATTATCAAAATTTGTTACCTCAATATCATCTTTAGCCATAAGACAGAGATTTGCTGATTCTTCATTGCTTGCTTCACTATCTGAGCTACTTGAATCATCATCCCATGTAGCTTTCATTGCTTTCTTGCCTTTGTTTCGATCTTTCTTTAGCAGGGGACAATCTGGCTTGATATGACCAGGCTTATTGCATTTATAACAAATTAAAGTATCATTTTTACCTGAATCTTTCTTGGAAAACTTTTTGAATGATTTCCTCGGAGGAGTTTTATTTTTCTTTAAGAATCTCTGAATTCTTCTTGTTATCATCGCAACTTCTTCATCTTTATCGTCATTTTCCTCATCTTCATCACTTTCACTTTCATGAGGAACAGCTTTAAGTGCCAAGCTCTTCTTTGGCTTTCCTTCTTCTTCTCCTCTTTTCAATGTGTACTCATGGGTGATAAGTGACCCGATGAGTTCATTCACTTCGAGCTTCTTGAGGTCTCTAGCTTCAAGAATCGCTGTCACTTTTGATTCCCAACGTTTTGGTAGAGAGTTGAGAATTTTTCTTACCATTTCCACTTTGGAATAAACTTTACCAAGAGCTGTCAAACTGTTTATGATGTTAGTAAAACGAGTGTGCATGCTAGAAATAGATTCATCATCATTCATCTTAAACATTTCATATTCATGAGTAAGAATATAAATTTTTGATTCCTTAACTTGAGAAGTTCCTTCATAAGTAACTTCCAAGTTATCCCAAATTTCTTTTGCCGTAGCACAAGTCATTACTCTATTAAACTCATTACCATTGAGAGCATTATATAATAAATTCATAGCAGTTAAATTCAAAGTATAAAGTCTATCGTCTTCACGATCAAACTCTTCTTCTTCCTTTTTGACCTTTACTCCACCAACCACTTTTGTTGGAATATAAGGTCCATTTACAATGCATTTCCAGATCTCTCGACCTTGAGCCTGAAGGAATATTCTCATTCTAACTTTCCAGAATGAATAATTGTCTCCACAAAAGAGTGGAGGCCGACTGCTAGATTGACCTTCACCAAATGAAGCTGCAATGTTAGCCATAAGATCTTAACTCAAAAGATAGTTAATCTTATAACAGAGCTTTAGCTCTGATACCAATTGTTGCCCAGATGACTAACACAAGAGGGGGGGTGAATTGAGTTGTATTTAAAAAAAAAAAAAAATTATAAATCAAATATACAATATCAAATATAAACAAAATACGAAATAGCAATAAATATAAAGAGTAAGGGTAAGAGAGAATCAAACTCAGTATGTTAACGAGGTTCGGCCCCACTGCCTACGTCCTCGCCTCAAGCTACCCCTTGAGGATCCCCGAATTCACTATTCAACCTCCTTCAGGTGGAGGTAAAAACCTATTACACCTTTGAACAACACCGCTACAAAGGATCCGTGTAGAACACCCTCTACACTTGCAATCACCTTACACGTGGTGATTCAACGATTCCCTGTGTAGAACACTTTCTACACGCACAAGGGTTGTACACACCCTTTTACTGATACAAGAATTGATAGTGGGTAGAATATCAGAAAACACTCCTCAATGAGTGAAATAAGAACAATACAGCACAACCTATATCTCTCAAAATGAAAAAGGATTAAGGCTCAATGCTTAGAGAAGAGAGAATGAAAGCTTTGAATGAGAGTTGTATGCTCTTGGTGTTGTGAATGTGAAACTCTCAAATGATCTATTTATAGGCATATGAAACTTCATATTCAAATTTAAAAAGATTCACATGTCAAAGACATCATCATTCATTTTTCAAAAATTTCAAATCTAATCTTTTTACTTTTTGCATATGACAAAAGGAGTACACTTTACTTTTCAAAAAATTCAAACCTAATCTTTTACTTTTTGCATATGACAAAAGGAGCACACTTTACTTTTCAAAATTTTCAAACAAAGACATTTTCCTTTTGCATAAGTCAAGAAAAGTATCAATCACTTTTGAAAATATTCAAATAAAATATGCACATGTGAAAGATGACAATCAATCATCTTTAATATTTTCAAAATTCAAACCTTTAATCATGACATGCACATGTGAAAGATGACAATCAATTATCTTTCAAAATTTTCAAATTTAATTTTCAAAATATTCATGCACATGTGGAAAATGTATTTTAATGTTTTATGATAAAATATTAATTTTTGAGCCTTAATCCTAATTTCGAATTTTAAGAGATTTACAACATTACTTTATGACTTTAATGTGAACTTGTTTCCTTCTTGCTCATGCTTGGTTCTTTGATGTGCTTGATTCCATTGTGTGGACAACTTGAGATTGAAACTCCTTTATTCTTTGAATTTATTTGTTACCATCAAAATCCATGTGTAGATTTATAATCACATGAAACTTGAAACCTTGGGTTCAACACATATCTTTCACTCTTTAAGTTTATTATACTCTTCACCGAGAAAATAATCATGAGTTAATACTGTCCAAACAAAATCACCAACATCAAAAAGTATCCGACGACGATGACTTACGGCCTAAACCTTGTACTTGGTATTTCTCTCATGAATGGCCAACCTCACTTGCTCATGGATGCTTCAAAGATATTCTTCCATCTCATTTGCCCTGTGATTCAAACGACATACAAGTGGAATAGGGGCTAAGTCAAGCACACCAGACGAGTTCTGACAATAGACAATCTCAAATGGGCTAAGTCGTGTGGTTCTGTTCTTGAATCTGTTATAGGCAAATTCTGCTTGGGAGAGAGCCAAGTCCCATTGCTTTGGTTTATTTCCTGCCAAACTCCTCAAAAGATTGTCCAAACTCCGATTCACCACCTCGGTCTGACCATCTGTCTGGGGGTGGTACGCACTACTGAAATTTAACTTTGTCCCCAGTTTCTCCCATAAACTCTTCCAGAAATGGCTCATGAACTTGGTGTCTTGATCTGAAGTGATTGACTAGGGAATACCATGTAAACAAACAATTTCCTTGAAGTAAAGATGAGCGATTCTAGTAGCATCCATTATTTTCCTACAAGCTATAAAATGGGTCATTTTGGAAAACTTGTTAATCACAACCAAAATAGAATCCATGGATCATTGGGTATGGGTTAAGCCCAACACAAAGTCCATATTGACATCGAACCAAGGGGCCTAACGAACAAGCAAGGGAGTGTACAAGCCCGCATTAGTGAGAATCCCCTTGGACCGCTGACACACATAGCATAGCTTCACATAACAAGCCATGCCACTGGTTAATTTGGGCCAATAGTAATCAGAGGAGATCAGGGCCAACGCCTTATCTTGCCCAAAGTGACTCTCGCTATGAAGTTCACTAATAATCCACTGCCTCAGTGAACAATTTAGAATGCACAACTGTAATCCATGAAATAAACAACCATCATGCAAAATAAAATCATTTCGTTGACTATCAGTTACCTCCTGAACTATCCTCTCGAATGAAGGATCTGCTGCATACATATTACTGAAAGCCTCAAATCCTGCAACTCTAGTACTCATGTTGGTGAGGAGTAATGTACGACGGCTCAAGGCATTTGCCACGCGATTTAAACTTCCTGATTGGTGCCGCAACGAAAATGTGAACTCCTATAAGTACACTACCCACTTTGCATGCTGCCTGCTCACCTTGCACTAGCCATTAATGTACTTCAAGGCCTTGTGGTTAGTGATAATGATGAACTCCTTCTGTACTAGGTAGTGCTCCCTCTGTACCAGGTAGTGATGCCAGTACTTCAGGGACTAAACTATGGCATAGAACTAAATCATAAGTGGAATAATTCTTCTTTGACCTTGACATATTTTCACTGATTTACCATCTCAAGGTATTTCAACACTATCAATGTGCAATCTAACAACTCAATATCACCTGACTGGGATCTTCTGCATCAAATATGTAATGAAAGACAAAGTTTGTATTTCATAATATTCAAATAAAATTATTCTGTTTCTGTTTCAAAAAGGAGACCTGAGAATATTTACAAGACATGTGGATGTAAAAAGTCATTATATTTTGATCGAGATGAGTCATATATAAACTATGTAAGGTCTAGGGCTAAGGAATGTCCGAGTCAATACAACCAATCCCATAACGTCTCCACATGCAAAGGTTTGTGTTCAATGGATATCAAATTAAGGTGCAGTTTAGATAGTAAGATGAAATGTAATGGTTTTAAATAAAAATTAAATAAAATATTATTAAAGAATTATTTTTAATATTATTTTTATTTTAAAATTTAAAAAAATTGAATTATTTATTATATTTTATATAAAATTTTAAAAAATTATAATAATAAAATAAAATAAGAGAAAACACCTTGCTTTCGGACCTAAGCTTTAGCTTAAAGGGTAGTGATAGGGTTACTATCCTATTATTACTCATTTACTACTCAAGTGTATTTTAAATTTTTTTATTTTATTAAAGTATTTTTTTAAAATCCTTAATTACTAAGAAAAAATTAAAAAAATATATAATTTTTTTAATACTCACATCTTTAATTATTAAGTAAAATAAAAAATTAAATAAGAAAATAATAGTAGATTAATAATAGTAGAGTGGAACTATCATTTTCCTTTAACTTCAACTTGATAGAATCTGGTTTGAAAACTGTCAAGTTCATGAGGATCGTCTGTGCTGTGCCTCACCAACAGTGAGCACCGTACATGGTGGCGAGCCCTATTGCAGAGCAGACAGAAGGCTATAAGCCTATACATGACTTGAGATTGGTATACTCGGCGACGCGCCATGGCAACGATGCCCGCATAGACACAAACGACTCTGCTTCCTAGTTCCTCCTACCTTTTTCCGTAGTGACTTGTCTTCCGTTGTACTTGGCTTGAGTCAAGTTCGATTCTGGAGAACTAAGTTTTTAATATTTTCAAAATTGATATCTAATTTTTAAGCAATTTGTAATTAGTTATTTTCTTTTTAATATATTTCACTATTATTTATTATTTTATTATTATTATTTATTAGTATTATTTAATATTTTATTATTATTTTTAATTTACTTTTTTACTATTATTTTTTTTTTGAAGGATACTATTATTTAAATATATCTCAACACTTCTTAATATCCAAATCTTATGAAAAATTGTATAGTAATATTAGTATGTTACGTGTTAGTCTTTGAATGTCACATATTAGCCCCTTAAAGATTGACACCGGACCTATTATTAGAATTTTAACGAGAATTGACAAGACTATCTAATTGTAAAAAGTTCAGATATCGATTTTGTAAGATTTAAAAACCTAGATCTTAATTCTTAAAAAGGTGAAAATTTCGATACTAATTTTGCAATTAACCTAAACAACCTTAACATATGGAATATTTTTGGATTTTGGGATTTAGGAGTTGAATTAAGTAACCTGGATGATACCGCTTGGTCGTCACCACCGCGAGATGACTAGCGGCACAGTGCTTGATTTTCTTTTAAAAAATTAATAACATAAATGATAATGATACTTATAATTTTTTTAATAATAATTTTACAATTTATTTTTAATTAACCAATACAATTATGTCACTCTATTAAAAATATATTTTAATATTATAATTTTCCTAATGGAAAGATGCTGAAGTTATTAAAATTTTTATCTCAAAACTCTTGCAAACTTTACGACATATCACAAATAACAAATATTACTTATTTTTATTTGAACTTTTGATAAGTGACACGTCAACTTATCACTGATAAGAAAGTGAATTTGATACAGGATACCTTGAGAGTATTTATCTTTTTTCTAATCAAAGAAAAATAAGTTTGATCTTTTCAAACTCTCACCCTTATTTTAACAAAATTATTATTGGTCCGTTTGGTTACATAGATGAGATAAGATAAGTTGAAATGTTTTAAATAGTAATGAATAAAATATTATTATAATATAATTTTATATTGAAATTCGAAAAAGTAAAATTGTTTATTATATTTTGTATGGAAATTTAAAAAAGTTGTAATGATGAGTTGAGATGAGATGAGATAAGTTTTTTGGTATTGTGTAACCAATCCAGTAAATTATCGAAATTTTCATTTAATCTAAAATTTAAACATAAAGATAAACAACTCTAAATTTTCAATCAATATTATTAGATATAGTTCTAAAATGTATAAATTTTATATACTTTATTTAAAAAATAGAGAGTTTACAATTATTATTATTTTATATAGATTCTCTATTTATCTACTTTTTAAAAAGAAATAGACAAGATTTACATATTGCATAACTACAAATACCCACTACCGGCTCAATGGTGAGGCCCCCAAAAATAAAAGTGAGGTAACTTTTTTAATTTCTTTAAAAAAATAAAAACCATTGTATTGATATTTCATTTTAAGTTGTTGTAGGAGATATAAATTTAAAAACATTATTTAAATTTTTAAATAAAATCTCATTTTATTAAAAATTTTAAAAATATTATATTTAAAAATATTATAATTATGAATGACTTACTTAAATTTCGTCTTAGACCTCAATTTATATATATGTGTGATTTGGATAGTGAGATGAAATAAGATGAATTTAGATAAAAATTAAAAGTTGAATAAAATATTAATTTTTTAATATTATTATTGTTTTGACATTTAAAAATTCTTATAGAAAAATATCATAAATAATTTAATTTTTTTAAATTTTTTAATAATAATAATATTAAAAAATAATATTTTATTTAATTTTTAATTTTTATATTAAGTCAACTCAACATCTAAACACAGTATACAAGAGCCACCTACAAATATTATTCATTTATTCGAAATCGTAGGGTCGGCTCCGAGCATTTTCTGGATTCCTTTAACATTGTAGCTTTTTAGAATTTTGCCTCTAATTTCTTTAGATTTCCTTTCGGATTACTAATAGGCTAATAAGTCACGCTTTCGAAACTAAAATGCTATCATCAATAAATAAATTTATTACCTAATAAATTAAATCTATTTTATAATAAAAATAATTTTATAAAATAATATATAATTAAATCAATTTATAAATTTATTTTTATAAAATCTTTTTCTCTAAATCATTCATCTTTTCGAAAACTTGGCCAATAAGAATTCGTTTGGATAATCATCTTAGATAGTTTCGTAAGTATTGATATAACTCTCCATCAAAATAAGAAATTTATTTCATCTTAAATAACTTCACTTTTTTTTTTAATTTTTTATATATTAACTCAACACCTTTTATTAATGAAACTTTTATATTATTCTATTGCTACACCAACAAACTAATTATTAATGAAAATTATTATTTTTTTAACTTCTAATAAAAAATTTAAATATATCTCAATTTTTTTCATATATCTAAACACATATCAATAATATCCATAAAACCTATTCAAACAACTTATTAAATTTAAATAATTTCATATACTTGGCCTGTTTAGATTCAGAAAGCGTTTCATTTTATCATTATAATTTTTCTAAATTTTCATACAAAATATAATAAATAATTAAATTTTTTTAAAATTTAATTGAATTTTTTTAAAATTTTAAATAATATTAATATTAAAAAAATAATATTTTATTTAATTTTTATTTTGATTTAAAACCGTTTTACCTAATTTCTAATTCCTAAATCCAAACCGACGTTTGCATCCAAACGCAATGTAAACGTTCGAAATTACATTTATATTCTTTTTGTTCCTTGTATATATGTATATTGTAAATTTTTACTCTTTTTCACGATCTCGACTTGGAAGTGGTTAATTACTCCTCTCTCTAATCCAACTAACCTCCCCAGCTCTCTCTCTCTCTCTCTCTCTCTAGGGTTTGGACGACCACTTTTCAGTTGTGAGCGTACTGCGATTGCAGGGTTTTCGCTTTTCCATGCCACAATTGGAGAAGCCGTCTTGGTCCTTTCTGATTGGGGAAGCCTTCCATTTCATAGGCAGGCAAGATTTCGCCGAACGAGTAGGATCGTCGTTTCGGCGATAATTGGATCGTCGATTACATTTCCCCAGTGCTCAGGTCTGCTCTGATATATTTATATTGTGTTGCTGGTGATTCTTTTTTTTTTTTTTTTTCCGTTTGAATTTCTTTACTTAGGGTTGTAAGTGAGTATCGTTCCGAGTATGTTTGCGGGAAAATAAGACTAAGCAAAGACGAAATGTAATTTTGAGATCAGTTTTTTCATTGCTTGGAGCTGGGGGAAACTATAAATTTGTTGTCAAAGGGAGCGTATTATATAACTACTGGACTTAATTAACCGCTGTCTGCTTCCTGAGAAATTACCCGAGCCTGGGAAATGAGTGCTCTTTTAGTTTTACTTAGTTATTTTCTAGCTTCTCTGATTAAAATTCCGGCACTCTTCGTAGTACTTGGTGCTTCAATTGAATTGAGCTCGTTGCTAAAAATATTACATAAAATTCTTATTTCTGATTAATGTATTAGAAATGTTTGTTAGTTTTCGTACTTGGGCACATTGGACTAATGCAGAGTTAGTGATAAATTTATTCCTAGGGAAGTTGAGACTTATTGCCCTTTTGGATTGTACAGTGGCAAATGTTGTTTGGTTCATGTTGAGTGATCGTTGCCATGGATTTAAATGCCTCACCTGTACCCGAAGAAGATGAAGAAAGTTTTGAACGGCACATAGAAGAATTCCCTGCACCAGAAGAACGTATAGAGTCTGCAGTTGATATAGCCCGTCGGGTACACTTTTTCTCCTTTGAAATACCTGCCCCTTTTCCTTCTACGAATGTGTTTGTTGCCATGCATGATAATTGGAATCTTCTTACTTATTCTAGCAATTGATCTGAATCTGGAAAAATGTCTGAAGTTCTATTCATTGTCCCTGGTGTATGAAGTCAATTAAATGGAGGTTTGCATAGCTTCAAAATGAGGCATTTTTCAGTGGGGACCAAATTTGTTTATAGTTACTTTATTGTTACCACAGATGTTATCGAGCATTGTCATTAGGTACGCTGTAGAAAGAATTATAACTTTGGTGACATTCCTGCTTCTTTTACTCTTTTTTGTTTTCTCGTTTCATATTTAATGCTCATTTAGATAGGGTCCACATATTATTGGAGGTTTAATTTTTAGATTTTTAGGGAATTACACGGATAATCCATCTTTAATTTTTGGTGAGTAGAGAAACGCTGTTTTTCTATGGTGTTTTTAAAAGTTTATCTCAGTTGTTTTCTGGAATTTATTACAGTTAATTGCTTGTAACTTTGGAAAGTGGATTAAGAGGCTTGTTTTTGCTTGTTGTGTTTGTTACATTATATATTTGCATGTTTCACAATGGTGTTTTTTTATAGGTAAAATAAAATTTTATTAATAGAAAAGAAGGCATGGCCCAAGTATACAAGAGGTATACAAAGAGTGCTTGTAACAACTAGGAACTAGAAGTGGATACAAGCAAATTATGAAGACTAGTCCTGTTACAATCAATGATAAAAGCCCAAGATTGTATATGTCCCGTATTCCTAGACTATGCCTAGTTCTCATCGATAAAATTCTTATTTAGGAATAAAAAAGAATGACAGAAGCCCAAAATAATGGAGTGTGGAAAAGAGTCTGTTAAGGTCATCTTAGAACACTAACCATTGCTCTCCATCCAAAGACACCACATAATACAAAGATGAATAATTTTCCACACAACAACAATATGATTGTTACCCCTAAGACCTCTCTTAACACTCAAAAAATATTCACCATCCTTCTAGGAATAAATAGTATTATTCTTTCTAAACATTCTAGTAAAGTTACTATTCTTGAGAGAACCCTGAGGGGTGGCATAGTGGTCTTGGGGCGAGCCATATAAATCAGTTGTCTTGGGGTTCAAAACTCTGTATTCGCACTCTTGAGGCCATCGGAACGGGGTAATTTCCCCTTGAATTACATGAGGTGTACTTTTGGAAAACTCCTTGCCGAAAGCTTGTGCATTCCTGGGTTTAGTTGGGACTTTGTCTTGGACACCCGGTGCCAATAAATAAAACTCTTTTTGAGAGTTGAAAGATTCTTGTGGTTATTACTGCATTGAATTAGGACTTGGAGTATTCTATTTGTTATGAGCTTGAGGCTTCTACTTGGTGACTATCATCAGCACCTCACCTCCAAATTATTTATCAACAGAAAAAATTAGCTTTCTAACTTTGGCTTTTTGTTATTTTATTTTTAGAATATCAATCTTTCAGTTGACTTTCATACCTATCTATCTATAGATCCATCCATCAATCCATTCATCTATCTGTATGTATATTCTATCTCTATGTATGTATTTATGTACATAATAGCACATAGATGCTTCCTTTATTAGTGTTCACAAGTAGAATGCTTGGACTTTATTATTGAAGCTTGATATGTATTTTTATTTTTTTTTACCTGCTGCAATATAATGAATGGGAACATTATAATTTCTTGTCATTTGTATATGGGGACTTAGAATAGCATGCTAGAAGAAAATCTTCTCCCTTTTTTATGCATTCATAATAAATGGAAATTTAATATTCTTTTATTGTCTTAAGCTGTATATATGCATGAAGTTACCCTAAACATAAGTAGCAAGAGTATAGTCCTGTTCTTTGTCTCTTCATCTTTCTCTCTCTCTCTCTCTCTCTCTCACACACACACACACACATGCAGACAGAGACATACCAAGAAAAGAATGAAGCATTGATATAGATAGTTTTGTTTTGTAGTTAGACTTAATATATTTATGTTCGTGTTTGCACAATTTGTTTATGATCACTGATCTCGTGTGCCTCTTATGTTAGGAGCGTGATGAAAGACGAAAGCGATTGAAAATAGAACGCTCTGATGAAAGACCAATGCATATATCTCAACCACTTGCATATGATCCGTTTCAACCAAAAAACATTAAGTCTTATGATAAAAGCAAGCTTCCCCCTGGTAATTTTTGTTTTTGTTTTTTTTCTCAGTTTAACAATTCACGGATCTTGAAATTGTGCTGATCTTTTGCATTCAATGAATGAGGAGTAGTTTTCTTCTTTCTTCCTCTTGGGGAGAAAGAAAAAAGTGGGGGAGGGGGTTACATAGAGTTTGTTATTAATAGTGTGCATCTTGTTTATGGTTTTGTGGAATCATGAGTCATACAGGGTTTTTGTTTTTTGGCATTGGTGTTTCTAAGCAATTTCTATTCTTTATCTGAATTGGTTGCTATCGTATCAAGCTTTTTTTTTTTTTGATAAGTAAATAACTTATATTATCAAAGAATAGGCAAAAGCCTGATACAATGTATAGTTGCCATAGCTAGGTATGGGCAATGGACATAAGAAATCGTATCAAAGCTTAAAACATATTTAACATTTTTATAGTCAAGAAGGTGTATTATTTTGTAGGATATGGGTTTATAATAGCGGACAAAGATTAAGTCACTGGTACTTGTTAATGTTGTCATTGTGACTATTAGATTGCATCAATGTTACTACTTTCTGACATAAATAAGTTCATATAAATGCAAATATCAGTCCAAAAGTAGTGAATTTAATTTACACCCATTGAAAAAGGTGCTCCGACACAATATTGGAGAGGACTGCCATGTACATCAACCAAAGTTGACCTATAATTGGAGCTTGAATTCCAGTTTTCATGGCATATGGGAAAGGGCTAAAAATTCTTATTCTCTGGATGAATCAAAGGGCTTCTTAGTGTTATTTGCTGATGAAACTGTGTAATGCCCCAATGGAAGACCCAAACCATATGGCCTATACTCCAAAAGGACTAGTCAATAATATAATTGGAATAAAGAGCAAGAACTTCTCATTCCCAAGCAAACGTGGGATCTCATACACCACCTACTCTTATTCTTTTCATATGGGATATCATAAACTGCTAGTGTGATTTTTTGTTTAAATGCATTCACATGAATGAGTTGGACTTAATAAACAGATATCCATTATTATTAAGTTTAAATGTCATTTTTTGTAATGCATTCACATTAATCAACGGCTTACTTGCACACTTCTGCACTATTAATAAGATTGAACCTCTGCACTATTAATATGACTGACATAAAAAAAAAAGTGCTTGAGTAATGCAGTCAAACACAAATGAGTTCATTATATGCAAATATATGGTTAATAATTGTGGATTAAAGGCTTCATTTATTTTCTGTAAAATGATTTCAATAAATAGCTTTCATGGATGTTTGATGTTTGGATGCACTTGGAAAATTTTGTCAACAGGGTACAAATTTGATGAATGAAAATCCTAAGCATTCTTTTCTCTAGAAAGTGGTTTTGGCTTGAAAACTTCAGAAATTGATTTCCAATCTTGCTCAATTAGATCTTGAGTTTGAAATAACGCTCCGCCTTTCCTCTCCCTGATTCTCTCTCTTGCATTGCCTTCCTCTCTCTAATCTATCTCCCATCCCTGCCTTTTTTATTTTTGATTTTTCTATCCTTTAAATTTATTATTTTAAGCATTTATATTAATATTTTAAAGTTTTAGAAGTTATGTTTTTGAGATTTTTATTCTTTATTTTATTTTTTAATATTTTTTAAGTTGAAAATTTTTTTATAAGTTTTCTGACATGTTGCATGTTATGTGGCATGCCACATCAACATATTTAACATTTTACTAATGGATTTCTAACAAAGAGACTAATTTGATTAATCTTAAAATTACAAGGAGTAACTGATAAAAAAAAATGAAGTATAGAGAGTAAAAAAAAGTTTAATTAGAAAGCACTGAGAGCAACTTGACCTAAGAAAAACCATGGATATTTGTAACACCCTCTTCCCGTAGGATAGAGATATCACTACAATTGATAACATAGTACCAGGTAAAGAGATTCATATCCTGAAATATCTCATTTATTGAAAACATAGACATAACTATTTTGAAACATGAAACTGAAAATAACACAAAACATAAACTAGTCTTAAATAAGACATAAAAGAACTAATCCTTGTGAAAAGAGTACTTATTTAATTCTAAGTCCTTGAATTAGATCTACTCCTGGCCATCGAGCTCCGCATCAACATAAACTTCATCTTTGACAATTAAACATAGAAGAAAACAGAGACAAACAAAAATGAGTCGAAAACTCAGTAGATAGCATATCATACCATAAAACTCTTCATAGACATAATTTTTGAAAGACTCTTCATAACATACATATATCATTCACATATTCTCATAGCATGTCTATACATCATTAACATGAGTGGTAACATACATAATCATGGCAAACATGAAACGTGAATGCATGAGTAACTTGTTTATCTTGTATTTTACTTATTACATGGTGAACCACGCTTGAGTCCATGACACCCCATAACTTGTCATAATATGGAGTGAAACACGCTTGAGTCCGTGTTCACTTAATTTGCATAACTGATCATAACATGGAGTGAAACACGCTTGAGTCTGTTTTTCACTTAACTTATGGTGAACCATGCTTGAGTCCGTGACACTTCATAACTTATCATGTAGTGAAATATGCTTGAGTTCGTATTTCACTTAACTAGCGTAACATAGAGTAAAACACGCTTAAGTCCGTGTATTACTTGACTTGCATAACATGGAGTGAAACACGTTTGAGTCTGTGTTTCACTTAACTTGCGTAATATGGAGTTAAACACGCTTGAGTCCACGTTTTACTTAACTTGCATAACATGGAGTGAAATATGCTTGAATCCGTGTTTCACTTAACTTGCATAATATGGAGTAAAGCACGCTTGAGTCATTGTTTTACTTAATTTGCATAACATGAAGTGAAACATGCTTGAGTCCGTGTTTCACCTAACTTGTGGTAACCACGCTTGAGTCCGTGGCACCGCCTTAACATAACTTGTGGTGATCACGCTTGGGTCCGTGTCACCTTAAAATATTTATCTTTTTGAATGCATGAGAACTTTCTTGGACTTCATGTACTTTTCTAGCATGGCATATTCTTGTACATGGCATGGCATAACATGATATATTCTTGTACATGGCGTAGCATAGCATGACATGACCTAACCTGATTTAAACATTTTATGACATTTCATGGCATACATGATCTGGTACTACATGAACATGACATACATGATCTAAGTACTTACATGAATATGGCATACATGATCTGGTTATTTTATTACATGGCATACTTGACTTAAATTACTACATGAACATTTCGTGGCATATGTGACTTGAATACTACGTGAACATTACATGACATACATGATTTGAATACTACATGAACATTACATGGCATACGTGACTTTTAAATAATATTCAGTCCATAAAGCAACAAATCCATACATACAAGCATCATGTTATAATTCATCAAAGTTCGTGAAATGAATCTAACCTTGACTTGGTTCTTAGCATAGCGTAGATTACCATCATAAGCACATCATATTTTTATCCATAACAATAATATTTACAGTACATATGCATTTATATGATCATACCATTTACCTCTTAGCGCTGCATCCACAATCATACGTCGTAGCTCGTAACCTATACGAGGCATTAATCATCACTAACTTTTCTAGAAAGACATGTCGTAACATTCTAAATACTTAAAATCCTACCATAGAGATAATTTAATAAATATTCAATTATACAAAGATTACATACAATAATATTATTCAAAACTCATATCATATTACTTAATAATTTTATAAAAATCTAGTTACAGGTCAATTGGAATATTAACTAAAATAATTGGCTAAAAATAGTATTAAAGAATACTTTAAAGATATACTTTAAAATATGCTTAAAATCCTTCAAATAATATGCTTAAAAGCAACCCCTTTAAGAAAATAGGGAGGCCCAAGGCCCAAGTGAGGGGCCAAGCCACGTATAGAAACATGAATATGGCATGGGCACTTAATGGCAGGATTGTAATTTTAACCAAAGGTTCTTCAAAAGATGATTACGGGGTATACATTCAGGGGCTTAATGGGCATAACGGGAATATCAGAGTTTATTTGAGGGGCCATTGGGAAAGTCCGAAGTAAAGCAAAATAAAAGAGACAAGGAGCTTACGGGAGTGGCTTGTGACAAATTGATCGAGAGAAGAAAGAGACCCACTGTGATGGTGGAGGTGGGTTGAGTTTGACGGCGTCTCATGGGTGGTTGGGAGTGATCGGTGACGCCAATGGGCTCCTCGGAATGGTGGTGCGACCCAAGAGAGAATGAGAGAGTTAGAGAGAAAAGCTGTCAAACCAAAAACAGTGAGAGGGGAATGGAAGATTCCGGCGTGGGCTTACCAGAAATCTTTGGGTTCATTGGGGTTGGGCTGGTCGGCACTTTTTGTGGTGGCTGGGAGGTGGTACGACGTTCTTGTGGTGGTTTTCGGTGAAGTGGTGGCTGCTTGGTTGAAGGAGGTGGGTTCTCGGTTTGTAGAGGCTGCTACAGTGGCTGTGTATAAGGTTTTCTTGTGTTTAACTCTGGAGGGTCTCGGGGTGGGTTTTATAGGTGAGGGAAAGGGTTTTATGTCAGTTTTCAGGGGATTGGATAGAGTTTGAATTTGAGTGTTGGTTCTAATCTAGGAATCTATTCAAACTGGAAACTAAGGATAACTATGTCGATAAGGAAACTTCCTAATGAAATATAAACCCATTTTTTTAAGCTGATCCGTTGTTAAAATCCGAAAATAATAAGAATAAAAATAATAGATAAAAAAATGAAATAAATCAAAATCACAAAAATAAAAATCACACTTTTGGGTTTGGATGTTACAATATTTAACTCTATTTTAAAACAAATGGACCTTTTGTTTATATCAATTTGCTTTTGAAGGTCCTAATGTGGCATAAAAAAGAAAAATTAATGTTAAGTGGACTCAACTTCATCCAAAATGAGTGGAGTTATTTTATAACATATTTTGGCATGATTAAGAATGATATATATTTTTTATGTTTATATAAATTAAATAAGTTATTATTATAATTACTTTATTTTATCAATAACATGTTGTGAAGTTTGTAAATTACTTATAAAAAAAAAGTTTGTAAATCGAAGCTAGAGTTTTTTAGATGGATGGATATTATTCTTTAATCATATTAAGAATGAGTGGGAGTTTGAAGATTTCAAGAGGACAAATGATGATCTTTGCTCCTTATTTCAAAAAGCACTTTGTCTATATGTTGGCTCATAATTTTTTTTGATGAATAAACAAGTTTTATTAATCAAAAACAGGTGGCACAAGCCATTTATATGTTGGCTCATAATTCTAGCCAATTTTCTTCCTTTTTAGACTTTGTCTTTATGTCTTTTTGTTTTTCTTTGCTTCTCCTGTCAGGTGATCCACTTGTATATGTCCTGTGTACGTGGGTAGTGCCCTTTTGCATGCTTAATAAAAATGACATAAAAAAAAAATTATGGTAATCGGAGAGGTATTTTTATATTTGGGAAAAATGGCCAACATTTTTCTCTGTCATGTTCCTCCTTATAGACAATCTTCTAGAACTTAACCGGGCAAAGATAGTAAAATTCCATTTTCACGCTAAAAAGGAGATCTGATTTCTCTTTTAATTTATGATAGTCTTTTATGTCATTTCTTGTGTATTGTCATTTTTCAGACATTTTGTTCTTTATGTGCAGGTTGGTTGGACTGCCCTGCATTTGGTCAGGAAATATTTGGCATGATTCCTTCCAAGGTTCCACTTAGTGAATACTACAATGACTTTGTTGCTCCGGGTAAAAGATACTCATTTAAGCAAGTGATCCATCAACAGAGAGTTTTAGGAAGAAAAGTAATTAATCTGAACTTTTGAATTTTTTCCCCTTCTTTCTATGATTGGCTAGGGAAAACTTATTTGATCTAAGAAGAGTATAATATGTGGTTCATGTGGCAATACTTTTGGACCTGGAATTTCTAGTTGAACCATCTTATATCTCTCTGTCATAACATGCAAGAAGAAATTAAACGTGCACTTTTCTAATGTAAGTAACTTTAAGAAATTAGATTTGTTTGCTGGATTCATTGTTTGAATGATGGATGGATTTTGTTCACTGATTTTCAGCTTGGTTTAGTGATTGATTTGACGAATACGTCTCGATACTATCCAGTATCAGATTTAAAGAAAGAGGGTATCAAGCATGTTAAGGTATTAGAGGATTCCGATATAGTTTTATTTCCTATTTATGGTTTTTTGATTGTGGTGATTGTATTTACTTTTGAAAATTTGTTTTCCTTCTTATCTGATTTGAATAGTTTAATGATTGAATTCTTCTAATTTTCTTCTTCAAATTTTATTTTGTGGTCTAGATTCAATGCAGGGGGAGGGATGCTGTACCTGATAATGCATCTGTAAATAACTTTGTCTTTGAGGTTTGTTTTCTTGTCATGTGTCTGCCCCCAGTATCTGTCTGCTGTTTAGTAGTTAAACTTATTATCTAGAGTCATATTTTTTTTTGATAAATAAACTCAAGTATATTAATGAAAAGAATAGGCAAAAGCCATGTTCAGTACAATGGAACACCTACTACGTAGGCTCAAAAGATACAAGGAAATCATGGAAAGATTGACCATTGAAATTAACAGCAATGGCCCATGTACAAAGAGTTCTAAAGAAGAATGCTTTAAGCTCCTCCCTAGATCGTTCTTTGTCCTCAAAAGTCCGTTCATTACGCTCTTGCCATACGCACCACATGATGCAAATAGGGATCATCTTCCACATAGCCTTTATCTGTTGAGAACCTCTCAAGTCTGTCCAACAAGCCAAAACCGCCACCATTGTCTCCGGCATAACCCAATCCAAGTCTAATCTACTCAAAATCTCATTCCATAGTCCTTAAGCTCCTCCCTAGATCGTTCTTTATTATCTATGACTTCTATATTTTGCTCATGTATCATGTAAGGAGTTGAACCACAGCAAGCATTTGTATTTCTTATATAGTGCAGCAATGAGGAACCAGAAATTTTCCTATGTTCCATTTGAGCATATGAGCATTATGTTCTCATCCCAAGCATTTATCATTTGATTGGGCAGTTGATGCTTCCCAACTGAATTGATCTGTGGAAAGTTACCATGTGCTTTCTCTCATGTTATGAATGTATCGACTATTCTTTATTATGGTATATGAATTGCTTATGAAACCTTATATAGATTTTTTACCTGTAAATACTTGAATCTTTTCAGGTCTCTCAATTCCTCTTTCGTCAGAAACAAGCAAAGAAGCACATCCTTGTCCATTGTACACATGGACATAATCGCACAGGATATATGATAGTTCATTATATTATGCGCTCGCATCAAACTTCTGTTACTCAGGTTGTTTTTTGTTAATAAATGTGGGGATTTGGTTTTTGAATGAACATTCCTAAATGTATGTTTTTTTCTCTTTTTGCTTTGCCTATTGCAGGCAATAAAAATGTTTGCTGAAGCACGCACTCCAGGAATCTACAAACCAGACTATATTGATGCATTGTATGCATTTTATCATGAAAAAAAACCCGAGATGGTTGTTTACCCCTCTACTCCAGAGTGGAAAAGATCTTCTGGTCTTGATCTCAATGGTGAAGCAGTGCCAGATGATGATGATGATGGGGATGCAGCTGCTCCTTTGAATGTATGCATGCTCTTGAAAGTTTAATTTTCTTTATAGTTTCTGAGATTGGTTTCTACTATTTGATCGGTGTGTTAACAAAGGAAGCTGCTACTGGAAGAGAGGTTTTGCACATTTGTTGCTTTATTGACCTAGAGAATTAATTGTTTTACAGAAGAATTGCTTTAAGTGGAAAACAATTTTCATCTGAATTGGTAAATGATCATTTTCAGCTTGAGTCATTGGCCTATTTTTTGAGCATAAAATAGACTCATCGGCCCATTATTGGTTATTGGTTGCCCAAACTGGTTTGTACTTACGAATGTTAGCCGTATGCTATCATTGGCTGATTTAGATTTTTAGCTAGGTTTTTTACCCCCACCCACACCTTAAGTATGTGATTATTAGCTACTTTCTCGTTCTTGTCTAATTAAGAAAAAAATTATTGGGTTGCTTCTTATCCCATGAATGAGCTAAACAGACATCCAGAAACTAGTGCAGTTATACTGTATGTTCTGGTTGTCTTTCCAAATGAAATACCACTGGAAAATCACGAATGGAAGATTGAATTTTTCTGTGAAAATTCCTAGGAGCAAATTGTTCCAAGTTAGAATATACTCATATTCTATGACACCGGTGGAAAGTTTGTTGCCTAGTTCATGTCCATGACTGTATGGTTATCTGAGCGGACATATTTGGTAGCTAGCTACTTTTTGAATATTCCATAGAATCAATGACAGTTTGCTTTTTCTAATCATTAGTTGTACGTTTTTTTTTTTTTGGCCTTACATATTGCTTTATTTCCTGATTTTAACATATCTTTATTTATTTCAGGAAAATCGTGATATAGAGGTAGCGATGACCAATGACGATGTATTAGGGGATGAGATACCTAGGGACCAGCAAGATATACTGCGGCATTTCTGCTATCAAACGCTTAAGTTGGGTTTTGGGGTAGGTTCTCCAAATAACTGTTTTTTTTTTTTTTTGGGTTTACATTTTTTCTTGTATAGAATTGAGGAGTCTGGCATTTTGATGCTGGATGTCTTCTCTGTTTCTTTAATGTTTATGTTGTATTGTCCTCTGCCACTTCACTTATATCTGCTCGAGCTTCTTCCTACAATCGTTCCATAATTTTATTTTAGTAGTAGTACTTTCAGATCATTAAGACAATTCTCTTGTGCTTGCTTCCCTATTGTGTTGTGTTTTCTAACCCCATTTCACGTACTCTATATGCTTCATAGCTGTTCTGACAGGTTTCTCCTTTAATTTCAGCCAAGGGCAAACACACAATTTCCAGGGTCTCACCCAGTTTCTCTTAACAGGTTTGGTTTATCTGAATCTTTATTGGAAGTTATTATTGTGTAGTTCTTTTATTTTAACTGAGCAAAATACAAGTAGCAGTTCTACTTATGTGCAGCTGTCACACTTTCCCAGTCAAAAGTTCGTATTGAGAAGAATGGACTATTGTTTTTGATCTATTAGTCATGCATGTAGACATGCAAGAGTACTGTTATACATGGGAGAAAACTTTCTATCAATGCAGCTTGCAATATTGCCAAATGTTAAAATGATAGCTGACAACAGTGGCCCTTAGCAGGGTTACTGCTGTTGCCTTCCATTTCTTTACACAAACAGATGATTTATTCCCTTTAAAATAATTTTCTTTTTCAAAATCAGAGATATGAAATTTAATCAGTAATATGAACTTAGATTTTTTTGTATATTTTACAATGAAATTTAGATGCTGCAGTGTAGAAGTTGAACTTTCATCTGGATATTTATTCCTATACTTTTGCCTCCTAATGCATGGTAGTTATTTAATGCGCCCTAATTTCCTGGAGTTTTAAGGTTCCTTTATACCTACTCCTCGCTACCTGTGTACACTAATATGCATTTGTTTTATCAACAGAAAAAAAGTAATTGGTTTCATATTTGCTAGCAGTTGGATGAATTTGTCATTTAGTACTTACAAACATATCCAAAAGTTTTGGTAATTGGCATTTTAAGTTTTAATTCTCATTCCAATAGAGGTTGCAATCTTGTGGGTTCACCCTTCTAATTTCTCTGGAGCTTGGTGAAGGCATAATATCTGCTATGATTTCCATTCCAGTCTGATAAGTTTAGTTTTTAAAAAACTAAGTGCATGGGTTAATCAGCCCAGAGATGTCCTACAGATGGCTAAACAAGGAACAAATTGGTATAAACTGTGTTTGTCTCAGTTAAATAGCAGACGTTGTATAGAATGATCTGTTTTTATGTCCAACTGAATCAATCAATTGATAGTGTATTTAAATTAAATTTCTTTCCTCAAGTCCTGCCTGTGATATAGGGTGGGAGATATTTATCCCTTTTTGTTGGGGGTGGAGATGCGGGAGGGAGGGGGTTCTTGAACTTAATTTGAATGTGACTGTTAGTGTTACTTGACTATTATTGCAATCTACGTAGAGAAGACACCGGAGAAGGAAAAAAATAGAGAATAAGAAAGAAAAAGAACTGGGAGCTGAATTTATTTTAAACAACGGTTAAATACTTTTTTTTAATAGTAAAAATATTGTATATATCAATTGGAGTAACTAAGTACACCAGACATATACAAGAAAACACCTAGCCCATACTAGAGAGCCCGTGAAAAACTACCTAAAATACACCAGCCCGAATTGGAATGGAACACACCTCCCAAACCCAAACCCCAGCCCGAACCCCTTGTTTCCCGTAAAACTAATACCCTATCCGAAACTCCCTCTACGGGAGCGTCTTCACAATGCCCTCCCTTAATTTTCCCTTGACTTGAGCTGCCACCCTTAGTGTCACAGTTGATTGCCCAAGAAAGACGCTTTAACTCTCTGCTTTTCTTGAAACTAGATTTGGTTTCATGTGCATGTCCCGCCTCAATCGAAGTGAGTAGTGCTTTAAATTGGTCTTCACATCCTCCATGTGCAATCCCCACAGTATGCTGAATCTCGTCAACTTTATTCAGAATCCAATCCGGTGGTGAACCCACTATATCGTTTATCAGAGGAAGAGAAACTAGGAGAACAACATTATCCCCAGACACAGTACCCAACTGTACTCTCGACTCTAGACATTCCTCCACACAAGGCACCAACGACAAATCCTGAATCTCAATTGTTTCTATCACCATTAAAGGTTCCTTCCCTCCATCGATGAGGACATTGCACGTATGTGCACCACCCCCTGCGGTCCTTGCAGTGCCACTTTGTCCGACCCTACTGCTCCCTCAGGAGGCATAGTACAGGTAGAGGAAGCACTACCTTCTGTTACCCCATTTTCGTCTTCTAACAGTGACTCGTTTGTTTCTTCCAAAGTACTCAAGACCTTGGCGTGATCCCCATCTTCAACTGAAAGTGGACCCTGGACAACAGTACTAACCCCATTTGCGACTGGTGGCTGAGGCCTACTGCTCCTTCAAGAGGCTTAGTTGACAAGCTGCCGATGTCCTGAGTGACACCAGCGTGGACAACGATGCCGGCGTCCGATGACCCTATTTGTGATGGCGAAGAAACACCCTTTGTCGGTACACTTGAGGCCTTCAAACCCATAGGATCTACCCCCCGCCCTTCCTCGTCCATTTTCGACCCACCTCCAAAACGCATGGCTAGATCCAGCCCCTTATCCACTCTAATCAGCAGATTTTTCACATACTCCATAACTCCCGTCAATTGAGCCTTGACATCCCACAAGACCCCCTCCACTTCTCCTAATGTCGCCTGACAGCATTTGTCACCTACAAAAGCTTTACAACTTTTCTTTTGCCGTGAAACTAATCTCGGCTGGACTACCTACCAATGACCTCAACACAACAGTGTACGAGTCACCTTTGACTGAGGAAGGCCTTCCCACCTTCTTTCCCTGAGCAAACTTCCCACTGTTTGCATGCTTTAGAATAGTAGCTTTGGACCCAATAACACTTTGAATGGACTGCAGAAAGACTTTCCATCCAATGCCATTTGCGCCTTCCCAAATCACCAATATACCTTTCCTCCTTCCATTCCAGAATTCTGAGAGTTGCAGAAAGCTGCCCCTTGTATTACTATGATGTTGAATGATGAGAACTCCATTACCCATCCTTAGCTCTCTGAATAATCCTTCATGACATCTAAGTTCTAAACAATCCTCAATCCCCTTAGCCACCCACGAAGCTGCCGTCCCACCTATACACATGAACTTAGCTATTCTTTTGCTACGTTCAGAGATATGAAAACTATTTCTTCCCCCTTTCGTAAAAATGAAAGTTTTTGATTCCACCTTCAACCACCTCTTGCCTTCCAACTGAGACAAATTCCCATTCCGCATCGTCATCGTTAGATCCCAAATCCCAAATCAGAGATACCCCCATTACTCCCACTTCGTCATCTTAAGGAAAAATGCCCACGAAAGAGGTGATTGAAGAAATGCAGATCATTAGATCTGTGCCCACTGCAAATCAATGGCGGAGGCAGAGACACAGGTTGCAGTACCCCTTAATTGTGGTTATTGAAAAAACAAAAGATACTCCTGGTTGTCGGACGATGATTGACGTTGGAGGTCCCTCAATGGAGTCGTCGAAGTCTGTTGGTCAAGTCTGTGGAGGTGGCGGAGGCAGAGCCACAGGTTGCAGTACCCCTTAATCGTGTTAACGAAAAAAGCAGAATAAACTCTCTATCGCCGAAGGAGGACCTACGTCAGAGGCCCCTTAATGGAGTCATTGGAGTCCTTTGGTCAAGTCTGTGGCAGTGGTGGAGGTAGAGGCATGGCGATGGTTGTTGACACCCCTGAGAAAGAAAAATAGCGAAAAACTAGTTTGCCGGAGGGGGGATTGAAGCACTATGACCCTCAGCAAGGATGTTGGGGCCTGTTGGCCTCGTTTGTGACGGAGGTGAGGTGTCACTCGTCGGTCGAGGTTGGGTGACGAGTGGCAGTGGGATGGATGCCTTAGGGTTTTCTCTCGCTCACTGTTGAGTTTTCTCTGAGGATTTATTTAGTTGAGAAAGAAGCCCCCTTCAATACAAGTGTTAATTACACTTCAATTATGAAGTATGTCTTCACAACCCTTGCCTGACATGCATGAAAGGTTAAATGCTAAATAGTTGCTATAGTTTGGCCTCTAAAAGGTTACTTCCTTACTCTTAGAAAAGAACTTTTTCATCCTTATACTCTCAACTTCAGTTTTTGGAGGCTTGGAAAAGAGTTTGCTGTCCACCTGATGTTGGAGGGTTGGGAGTTCGTAATTTGTATAGTTTTAATAAAGCTTTGTTGGGGAAGTGGTTGTGGAGATTTAATAAGGAAGAGGGTGCGATGTGGAGGGGGGTGATTGCCCGGAAGTATGGAAGTGATTGGGGGGGTTGGTGTACTAAGAAGAGTAGGGGCACTTATGGAGTAAGTTTATGGAAATTTATTAGAAAAGGATGGGATAATTTTGTGAAACATGTTTATTTCGTTGTAGGTGATGATGGCTCAAGAATTCGTTTCTGGTTTGATGTTTGGTGTGGTGAGACTGCTTTGTTTAGAGCATTTCCGACTGTCTTCAGATTGGTTGTTAATCAGCAGGCCTCAATTTCAGAGTTGATGAGTTATTCTAATGAAGAGGTGCATTGGAATGTCAATTTTTTCAGATCTGTTCAGGATTGGGAAATTGAGGAGGATACTGAATTTTTTAAGTTGTTTTATTCAGTGGATATTATAAGACAAGAAAGAGATCAAATCTTCTGGAGAAACACAGCTTCTAATAAGTTTTCGGTCAGATCATTTTATAAGATGTATGATCGGCATAATATCTATTTTCCTTGGAAGAACATTTGGAAGGCTCGTGTTCCGTCTAAGGTTGCTTTTTTTGTTTGGATAGAGGCAATTGGGAACATTCAGACAATTGATAATTTGAGAAAATGTGGATTGATGGTTATAGGGTTGTACAAAAAACCGAAAAACCGGCCGGAACAGATCAGATCGGCCACCGGAGCAGGGAACCGGCCGAAACCGTCAAAGAACCGGTCGGCCGGCGGTAGGATTTAAGCCAAACCGACGTCGGCCGGTTCGGTTCGCGGTTCGACCCAAGGAAAAACCGCTGAACCGGCCGACGTCAGCTACCCTTTTTTCTTTCAAATATGTGTAAATAGAACAACGCCGTTTCACTTCACTTAAGTGAAACGGCGTCGTTTTGATGAAGCAGTATACAAAAATAAATAAATCCAACAGCGCCGTTTGGTCTCACCAAACGACGTCGTTTAGTCTAGGGTTAGCCATCACCCTTCTTCTCTTTTCTTCCTTCGCCCGTCGCCGTCACCTCTGCTCTCTCTCTCTCTCTTGCTCGCTCTCTCAGACTCTCTTCTCTACTCTGTCTTTGGTGAGACCACAACCTCGCACCCGGGCATGGGCCACCACCTCCTCCTCTCTTGCCGTTGAAGTCGCATTGCACCACTGGAAAGTGGAAACCGATCCCCAAACCGTCGAACCGATCGCTGCCGACCGATCAAACTCCGGCCGGTTCTCTCCTTCTCTATCGATCGGTTTCGGTCGAGAAGTTTGGTGATTCAAGGTGTCGGTGGTGTATCGGTTTGCCACCGAAACCGACGCCGACACTTCAGTTTTCAGGCCTAGATGGTTATGGAGTGGTGCTTCATGTGTAAGAAAGCTGGGGAATCAGTGGATCATTTACTTATACACTGTGATGTGGCTAAAGGGTTATGGGATGGGGTGTTTAGAAGATCTGGACTGCCAAATTCAGTGAAAGAATTGCTTGCTTGTTGGCCTAGACTTCATTCTTGCTCTCAAGTGGCAGCTGCATGGAAGATGATTCTTTTGTGTATTATGTGCTGCATATGGCGGAAAGGAATGAGAGGTGTTTTAATAATAGGGAACGAACTGTAGAAGAACTTTGGAAATTTTTTATGTTTTTCCTGTTTAGTTGGTTTTCAGCTATTGGTCTGAATGGTGGGGCAGTTCATGAGTTTCTGTCCTTGTTGCTTTAGTAGTTGAATGCATCTAGGTGTTTCTTTTGTCTACTTCCTGTGTAAATGAGCTTCGCCTATTGCATTTGTTGAATAAAATTTTTACTTGTCAAAAAAAGAAAAAAAACTTTTTTTTATCCTTTCAATACAGTTCCATTATTCTCACTAACAGAATCCCTGCCATGTGGCTCATAAGCCACATCACCACCAATAAAAACACCCCTCGAGTCACAATAATTAAGAAATCAAAAGAACAAATATTTAAAATTAACAAAAACTAAAAAAAAAAGTCAATTAAAAAAATACGAAGATTGGGAGGCCCGGAGGGGATGTCCCCTCCCAATTACAGCCACCCCCATTAATTTTTTTTTGTTTTGTTTTGTTTTTTTTTTTTTTTATATATATGTTTTGTTTTTCATTTTTTATTATTGTGACACGTGGATATACACATGGTTAAATAGGACATTTGGCACATTTTAATTGGTGGTGCTGTGACTTATGAGCCACGTGGCAGGGGTTCTGTTAGTGGTTTTGATAGATTTGTAACAGAAGGATCAAAACGACCAAAGTTGAGAGTATAAGGATAAAAAAGTTCATTTTTAAAAGTCAGGGAATAATCTGTTTAAAGGCCAAAGCACAGGGATTATTTCAGTATTTAACCATTTAAACAAACAAAATACAACCAATCAAATCTTCAATTTGTTCAAGTACAATTGACATATGTAGGTACCATTGGTGCCTTTGTTATACTAGCAGTATTAGGAATCTCCGTCTTGCGACTTTGTATTTTGAACTATGGAACAAAAACAAGCCTTAGGAGATACTCCTTGCAAGACATTGTCTAAGCTTATGGTAACACCACTAGCAGTATTAACTTAAAAAAAACCATCACTAATAGTATTAAGATAAATTTTGCACAAAAGTTGGGAAAGTGACAATTTTTTCACTGAGTATAGACGTCCATCGCTACTGCAATAATTACATATTTAACCGAAGACTCCTTTCAGCATGGCATCTGGCACAATGTGGCCCTTATCGTTGCAGGTGTTCAACTCATTAAAATTTCCAAAGTTCATAAAATTAGAAATTACAATAAAAATGGCTGTCACTTCCATTTTCCATGCTGTCATCACTTTGCTTCACCATGGGATGGTTATTTTTAAAAGCAGACCAGTCAGACACTAATGAAGTGCATTCATGTAATACAAGCAATTGAGTCTATGTTTTCGACCTTAAGGCTAAATGGAATATGATCATTAAACGCCCCAATGGAAGGCCCAAACCACATGGCCTATACTCCAAAAAGATTAGTTAAGATACAATTGGAGCCCCAGTAAAATATTATAAAGCGCAAGAATTTCTCATTCTCAAGTAGTGTGGGATCCCATACACTACCTACCTTATCTTCTTATCATATGGGGTATCACAACACCCCCTCCCCCCCCCCCTCTCCCCAAAATTCCAGACATCCTCGTCGGGTCATTTGTCGTAAGTGGCACGGCTCAAGTCCTGCATTTCTGGTCGGGATAAGCTCTGATACCTTTTGTAACGCCCCAATGGAAGGCCCAAAACACTTGGCCTATACTCCAAAAGCACTAGTCAATGATACAATTGCAGTCCCATTGGAACATTATAAAGAACAAGAACTTCTCATTCCCAAGCAATGTGGGATTCCATACACTACCTACCTTATTCGCTTATCATATAGGGTAATCACAGATCAGATTTAATAGTGGCTCTTGTTTTCTTTCACGACATTGTAAAAATTGGAAAGGAAGTTTTTATCACAGTTGATTGTGGAAGTTTTTTTCTGTTCTGTGTTCCTTGTTCTGGCACAAATTCTGGCATGAGGAGACCAATGAGACAAACAATATTTGTTGTGTGGTATGCAGGGAAAATTTACAACTGTTGAGGCAGCGTTATTATTATGCCACATGGAAAGCTGATGGAACACGGTATATGATGCTAATAACCATAGATGGATGTTACTTGATTGATAGGAGTTATAATTTCCGACGGGTGCAGATGAGGTTTCCTTGCAGAAACACAAATGATGTATGCATACATATATGTTTGCTTTTTTAGGTTCCTCGTATTGAGTGTTTTGCACAGGCATCTTTTTTATCAATGAGATCCAACCTGACATTCTCCTTTTTTTGGATTGTAAGGGTTTAGCCGACAAGACTCATCACTTTACATTACTCGATGGGGAGATGATAATCGATACTTTGCCAGACTCAAAGAAGCAAGAGAGAAGATACCTTATCTATGATCTTATGGCAATAAATCAAGTGCCTGTAATAGAGGTTTGGTTTACAACTAATGAGAAAAAAAACAATCATGCTGATTGTCTCATCCTTGCTGGTTCTTATGTCAATAGTTTCTGTTGCGGGAGCACCTTTATATAGAAGAATAGCTTTTAACTATATGTGATATGGTGTTTGCATAAATGCTGAATTTAGTTACTTCTTTCAAACGGTATTTTTACCCTTTGATTCATATGCCCAAGTCCTTTTACCACAGGTCCACAAGCATTGCAATATATGCATCTCGATCCAATGTGTCATTGGGAAGCAATTTCATTATTTATTAATACTTCATCTAGTATCATCTACCAAAAACATGTGGAATATTAATCCCTTGGCTTATTTATTTGTGGACAATGTTCAGTCACCCGAAATGGGGCAGTTTTTGTCTCAAGTAGTTGGGTCTGTTATATGGATTCTTTCCCTTAGTTTTGTATAGAGAAATATTCGCTATTATACCCTTTGCAATGGTGACCTGTATCACAATCTCAAAATATATCCTCTTTACCTTCGTCTTGAATTACATCACGCTTTTTATACTAAGAGTTTCTTTTATGTTCACCTTCCTGTTGTCTTGTCCTCTTCTGGTCCTAATTTCTTCTGGTCCTAATTTCAGCATATTATGGATTTACTTGTTTGTTTTAATGTTAATTATATTGGCACTCATGCATGTTACCATTTTTCATTTGGCTATAGCCTATACTCATTTTTCAGATTTTTTGTTTTCTTATGTTACTTAACCTTCAATAAAAAGATATTTGGTGTTTGAAAGATTGAGTTCGCAATGCACTTTGGCAATTGTCATCTAACCTTCTATAAGAATAGTCAGTGTCATAAAATTGGTGTTGCCGATGCCATTTGGCTCTTGGCATCCACCATGTCCTCCTTTTTATCACTAATTCTGAAAGACCATGTATTCGTCTGTCCTGAAATTCTTAGGTTATAATTTTTTTCCCTTGGTCTTTACTGATGTTTGATCTCCTTTGTTCCTCTTGAATTAACCCTGCCAATATTAATACCTTTGCAATGGATATTATACGATTACCTTTTTTTTTTTTTTTTTTTTTAAAAAGAACAAAACTAAGAGAAGTGATTGAAGGATCATAGGAATATTCAAACAATTTTGTGAGATGCATAACTAGAAACTGTCTTCCTTTTTTTTATTTGATAAGTAAAAGATAAATATTATTGATCAGAGTATAATAGGCATGGCCCGTGTACACAGGAAGTATACATAAGGTACCTAAATACATTCTATGAGTGAGGAATTAAAGATAAGAAATCATGGACATTGTCCCCATTTAGTACAATAGCGGAAAACCAAAGCAGTAAAGTTAAAAAAAAAAAGTTCTTTAGCTCTTCCATAGTGCGTTCCTTGTCTTCAAAGCAATGCGCATTTCTTTCCGACCAAACACACCACATGATATATGGTGGGATCATCTTCCATACTGCTGTCACTTGTTGGCAACCTTGTATCTTCCTCCAACACCCCAGCAGATCCACCACCCTCAAAGGCATAACGCATGCAACGTCGACCCTTTGGAAAATCTCATCCCATATCTCCCTTGTAACCTCACAATGTAATAGAATGTGATCCACAGATTCTCCGTTCTTTTTGCACATATAACACCAATCCATCACTACACACCCCCTCTTCCTCAAGTTATCTGTGGTCAAGATCTTCCCAAGACGGTTCCTAATTGTGTTTTTTTTTTTTTTTTTTCATTATGACTGTACAATGCATTTTATTTTCAAGTGGTTTTTTGGCTATTTGGCTTAGATATTGGAATAAGTAATGGGCGTGCACGCACGCGCGCGCACACATATATTGTGGAATAAATAATGTTGCTCCATGGAAGAGTTGCTTGTAATCGGGCAAACAGAATATTCAAATTCTTATTGAAGTAGCATACTCGGTCACAAAACAGCTTAAAAACTATCTTTATCCAATCTAAGACTTATGGATTTGTGAAATCTGGTATTAAGATAGCAGAGTTTTAAATGGTATGGTTCGGTCAGATGTTGAGAAACGAATGGAAATTTCTACACTAGAAGTAAATGCTTGATATTTTAGTGTCAATTTTGTGGGGTTTTTGGCTGTACGACACCACTAAAGGAGAGAACCCTGCTCTCTTGAATTTATTACCTTTGATTATTGCATTGTTTTAGTTGCATTCTCTCTTTGAAATCCTAGATTTTGTTCAGAAATTGGTGTGGCATTTTAGAATGACCAGATCAATATGCCCAAAGTGTCCCTGGTCTGCAGTATTTACTT
Organism: Carya cathayensis; assembly: GCA_011037825.1. Lineage (NCBI taxonomy): Eukaryota > Viridiplantae > Streptophyta > Magnoliopsida > Fagales > Juglandaceae > Carya > Carya cathayensis. The sequence continues at coordinate 374,309 of QGSO01000476.1, forward strand.
CTTTGTGTGCTTTTTCTATCTTTGCTTTTTGTATACTATATAGATATATGGTATGCTAATTTAATTGTGATGCAGCGGCCTTTTTACGAGCGGTGGAAGATGCTTGAAAAAGAAGTGATTGAACCTCGAAATTTTGAACGCCACAATATTTACCAGTGTAGGAATCCGTATTATAGATACGACCTTGAACCATTCAGGGTATGCATTATCTGACTACCAACATTTTATTCCATCTCGTGATGTTTCTTTGTGCTGGATTTTATTGTTGATCTGTTTAAATGTTTATCAGGTGAGGAGGAAAGACTTTTGGTTGCTCTCTACTGTAACCAAGCTTTTAAAGGAATTCATTCCAAGGCTCTCACATGATGCTGATGGTCTTATTTTTCAGGTGGTTTGATGATTGGGAACTGTGAACAAACCTTGGAATTCAAATATCTTTTTATAGTTGTCTGACTTGTGTCTAACTTTCCTGGAAAGTATTAGTTTGGGGAGAATTTATTCATTCAACTCATCTGTTTCAGAGCCATAAAGTTCACCTTTCAATTGCTAGTAGTGTGTTGTTATTAGATTATTAGAAGGACCTTTAGTGACGCTACCATGTACAATCAGAAGTTTTCAAGTTCTGAGTCTACATGTCTTATCCTGTGTCATTATGGGAAGAACACCATGGTCTACATGGTCAAGTTGAATTATACTTATTTTAAGGTTTTAGAAAAATGGTACTGATAATCATTTTTGTTTGCAGGGTTGGGATGATCCTTATATCCCTCGCACGCATGAAGGCCTCTTGAAGTGGAAATACGCTCACATGAATTCAGTTGACTTTCTGTTCGAGGTTTTACTATTTTATATTCTATATTAGTTTGGGCGTCTCTTTTATTTCTCTCTCTATATTGGCTCCTTGTTCATAGAGATGCTGGCCTTCTAATATTTATTGGTGGACAGATAGACAATGATGGTCGTCAACTACTTTTTCTGCATGAACGAGGGAAGAAGAAACTGATGGAAGGGAAAGGGAGTAGGGTTGTGTTCGGAGGTCAATGTTTTTTTTCCCTCATTTTATAATGTACCTTGCTTCTTTGTTGATGATATTATCTGGCTCTCATGAATCAATGTTTAAGCGAAAATCTCAGATTAGCTTTACAAAGGTTTCAATTGACAAAAGCACTTGGGAGTGCTCGTAAACTATCGGCACAAAACTTTACTAGGGTTTCAGCTATGAGATTCATATGAACTTTTTGTGGAAACAGATGGTAGTTAAAGTTTTAACTCCTAGATAAGTGTAATAAATTTTTATGGTAATAATTTTTGGCATAAATATTTAAATTGTTTTATTAGTGCTTCAAAAGGAAATAGTTTTTAGCATAAACAGTCTTTTGCATGATAATTTTTTTTTTTATCAGTAACTAGGCATAATAATTGCGGGTTCCTTACAGTGGACTTGCCTGTTTCCAACTGTAGTGTACATAACTTTGCTTTGAGATTTGTATTTTTGATGGCCTGTCTATTTCATTTGAAGTTAGGGTCACTTGCTTATTGATCCCTCCGCATAACATTATATACATTGAACCTATCAAAAAAATAACATTATATACAATGAGGTGGTGGCTGAAATTGAATTTTTCCTTCCAAGGACAAAAGCATCTAATGCTAGTTTCTGACCTTGCCATGTTGCAGAAAACAAGAACATCAACTTAAGAGGATTTTAGAGATACTGTAAATGATGTTTCATCATTTTCTGATTCCCGTCTCTCTTTTCACCTTTCAATTTCCCATATTTTATGGATGACAAGGGATAAATGATGATGTATTGTTGAGATTGTCGATTATGGATCTTCAGTTGAGACAAACAATTTCTAGCCCCACCCCTACGACACTTCAAAAAAAAAAAAGGCTGCAAATTAATTGGGATTGCATTTTTTTTTTTTTTTAATGGATGCTTTTGTGCTGCATGTGTCTTCACTAACTTGCATACTTCTGTTATATGCGCTTTTATTCCAAGTTTAATTTATTTTTGTTATTCTCATTTAGGTATAAATATATGAAACGTATTGTCTTGATTCTGATTTCTCACCGAAGTTTAAAAAAAAAAAAAAATGCAGATGGTTCAGACCCCTCTTTGTATTCTGGAAAAATTATTGAGTGTAAGTGGGGTTTTGAAGAAGAGGAATGGATCTTCATGCGGATCAGAGTAGATAAATTAACTCCGAATGATTTCAATACTTACAAAAAGGTCAGTCTCACCACTGAATTATCTACAATCTCTTAATCTGTTACCCATATCATTTGGAACCAGGTGCACTTGATGAAGCCGGTTGGTTGTTTTAAATTACAGGTCATGCGGAGTATAAGGGACAATATCACACAGGAAGTCTTGTTGGACGAAATTAAAGAGATCATTCGCTTGCCCATGTATGCGGATAGGATACGGAACGATAGTAAACCCCATCAGCATTCGAATTCAGCACGGCGGAGGTGATGGATGGAGGGTTGAGCAATAGATGTCCACAAGACCTTTCAAGGTCTATTAGTGATCGGAGACAGATTCTGAAGCATACCCCTCCGATATCCGCATGCACAGGTCACATTGCAATTTCCATGATACCAGATTTTTGGTAGGTGCTTTGCATGGTCGGTCGGATGGTTGGTGAGATTTTCTGTAATTAGCTATTTTTAGCTATAATCTTGTAACGTGTGCTGTGCTGGTGCGTAGTTCGATCCAGTTGGGTACACTTGGTGCTCCTCAACATCAGGCCTGAAAGTAATTTTGCATTTAGTTGTTCAGATGAAGAGTTAGGATGTAGGGTCTCCATGTATATTATTAACGATTATCATTATTATTATTATTATAATTAATTTTTTATTGTTGTATGTAGTGATTGATAATTTTTATATGTAGCCAAGGGCCTTTTTATTTTATTTTATTATATATATATATATTGACCGATAATTGTCCTAGTTGTTAATTAACTCCCTTTAAAAAAAATATATGTAACATGCATTTTACCTCAACATTGACATTTGACCGTTAAGAAAATAAAAATAATAATAAAAATTCACGTGGCACGGTTCTAACAGTTGGATCTAGAAAGGGATGTAAGCTGCAAAAAATGAATGGTTATTAGAGGCGGGGCTAGAATATAATGTTGAGCACAACTTTGACCTAAGGATGAATCTTCACCTGTGCAATAACTTCATCCAATAAAACATTAACTACTGGATTTGTATATCCAGCAGGCTTGAGTCCAAAATATGTAGCTTGGTCTAAAATTGGGTGTCAATGAAATATCCCCCAATCAGAGCCAAGACGAACCACGCTGTAACACGTGGCTAAAGAATATTCCCACGGGGAGCCTTCCCTCTAAAAGGAAAAAGACAACAAATTCAAGTACCTAAATCCCAATGCTAGAGAAGGATAGATTTCTTATCTGCTTCTTCCATTTCTCATCCTTCGACTTCAGTTTGAAAGGCTCCCTCTATCAGAACACCACCTGGACACCTCCTCCCTCTTGTTACTTTCAGGAAGCACATCTCTATGTGAGCTCAAGGATGTTCATTATCTGATCTCAGCTAGGAGATCAAACGGCTCTATCACACTTCATGTTCCAATTTAATATAGATGCAGGAGTTACTAAAGGCGATAGCTGAGTTCTGATAAATAAACATTGAACTGTGGCATGACAAAACAAGTTTGGCTAGTTACTCCTCCACATGATCAATATTTTTTGCTATACCTGCAAGATTGACAGCCTGTGGTTGCAGTACTTCGCTATCAAGAATTTATATTCCCAGACATCATGTCCCGGATGAAATCCAGAGTATCCAAGGAAGAGGAAATCGCAATCCATGTTGCTCTCTAATTTAGTGTTGCTTTTCGAGCTTTACATTTATAAGCAGGCAGTTCCAAGCTTTGGCAATAGGGTAACTAACAATATCTGAAACAAGGTCATGAGCATATCTCCTCCATGCTTTAACCTCAGCTTAACCCTTCAACCCATGATTTAATCTACTTCGGGTTTGTGTGCCTAACTCCATAGTCGAACAATGCTTTGTCGGGTTGAGCGAAACTGGAGTAGTTTTGGCTATATCCATTGGGAGACATCAGTTGAAGGATATTTTTCCTCAACGCAGGCACACTGGTGAATCATATAAATCTCCAGTCTGACAGTTACAGCAACCATCTACGATTTGGTTACACAAAATTTCTGTTTTGACCGTTTTGACCAAACTTTCATAAGAAAACCACGTAATGTGCAAACTGACATTCTAATCACATCAGAATATCCATGTAATATGCATTCACGGTTGTAAGAAATTATTGCACAGCATGTCCATCCTTCAACTAAGCGTTACCACAAACTCATGCATCAACCAAACAATCCAGGCATACTATGAGCAAAATTTCCCAACCCAAATTTATTGTGTCCAAGAATATAACATAAATGTCAATAAACAATTACATACACGGGAACAAACACAGACTCAAAGCAAAATCAACAACTAGAATTCAAATAGAATTGCTTAATTTCAGATGCAAGTATGTTTTTGAAGAACATATAAACACTTACGATTAAAAGACCTGCAACACAGGCCTCTTTCCAAGCCTCTTGATCTCCTTATCCATTTTCCCTGTAAGCATCAATCCAAACATCTTGAGATCACATATAAAAGACCAAAACGGATGCCCGAACGCGGGCGGAACGTTCCCTTCGACAAAGAAATGGCTGTACCAGGCCAATCCATACCCAAATGAGGGCACAAGGAACAAAAACCACCAGCTAAAGATCACTGAGCAAAGCGAGAAGAAAATACCAATAAGCGTACCCACAAAATGCCAACGCCGTGTGGATGGTTTGGAGTGTTGGTTCACATAGAAAGCCCAAAACTCGTCTAAGCTCCTAAAATTCATATTCCTCCACAGACACAAAATGAGCCCGATTCAAAAATAAAATTTTATTCCTCAACCCTTTCTTGATTTCCTCATAAAGATATAACCAAATCAGAAATCTGATTCTTGGGTGCTCCTAATATAGAAAATCGGCAATCAATCCAAAGATGCAATATAGTTTTGGTCGAATTTGCAATGAGTTGAGAGGTTTTGAGCCTAGTTAGCTTCTGTGTATGCTTCAAATCATCATCACGAACAAAACCCAGAAAGATCTTCTGGTTTTTGGGCGAAATTCTTTCTCTCAAGACAGATTTTCTGATCTTTTCATCTTCTCTGTGAGTGGTGGGGATGCCAGCTCGATGATGTGCTCGAGAATTTAAACATGGGGATATCAGAAACGGTTCGGTCTGAAGGTTGGACTGTATCTCTCTCTCAGTCAAGAATTCAAAGCAGGTTTACGGTCTCGTCGAGCAACAATCAGTCAGAGTTTTATCATTGATTTTCTCTTTATTCTCACATAAAACTTGGCGTTCGGAGACTTCGTACCGACAAGAAAATAAGGCTTGTCTGGGAGCCATTTCTTCTAAAAAACTTGTAATAATTTTCTTTATTAACGTTATTCAAATATAAATATTTTTTAATTTTTAACTTTTTTTATTTAATTATTATAATTTTTAAAAGTTTTAAATAATTTTTTTATCCAATATCTAAATAAAAATAATATTAAAAATAATATTATCACAATATTTTAAATTTATGATACTTTTATTCAATCTTTTTATTTTCTAATTTTTCAAAATTCAATAAAATATTTTAATTCAAATAATTTCACTACTAGTCATACAACTCTCTTCACATCTCATTACCTAATCATGTCATAAGTTTTTTTTTTTTTTTCTTTTTTGTCTGATACAAACAGAAAGTTCATAATATACAACAAAATATTAAATATGGAGATTTTTACTATTATGAAAGTCTAATAAGCACCAAAGAATCTTAATCAGTGGATGCTTCCATACAAATTGTTGAAATTTGTTCATTGCATTATAAAATGTGCAAGTCGATTTTGAGATCGATATATTTTTTACTGCTTTCCAACTTTCACTGAGCAGAAATCTTGTATCTCTTGCTATTTCTTTCATCATGAAGTATGTAGCTTTTTTAAATTGATTGATAGCTGTGACAGTCACTAGGGAATCCCCTTCAATAATTATATTTTTGATATGTTGGTAGTGAGCTTTCTGGACTCCTATGAATGCTACTTGTGTAGTTGGTTCTGCAAATCTTAAAGAGCCATCATATGATCTAATAAACTGTTACAGTGATACCATTTGATCTAATTGCTACATCAAAAGTGATTGAATACTAATATGCTTGGGGGGGGGGGGGGGGGTGATGGCAAGGACTGCTGTTTAAAATTTCCATGCATTAAAATTGTCTTTATACACCCCTGAGGACTCTAGAGACAAATTGTTCAATGGTAAAGTTCGAGGACTCATGAATAACATGATTTCCAGTGTGCCAAAGGTTGTCCATAGCAAGAACAACAAATAATTGGAATTGATGAGTTCCTTTAGTCGAAAGGATTAGGGTATTTGCAGGGTTTAGAAGCAACTTTATCCAATTGGTAATGTCTTGACCAGCTAAGGATGAGATATCTAAAGGCCAAGGTGATTTTCTCCTCATGACTCCAAAGAAAGGATAATTCAAAAAAAGATGAGAGGTACTCTCTTCTTCCATGTGATAAATGGGGCAGAGGATTTGTTCTTCAGTGAAGTGGATGCTAATTTTTAAGAGAGACCACGTTGGCAAGATATTGTTTAATACTTTTTAAAGAAAATTTTTTAAGCAATCTTGCATTTTTAAAGTCCATAGTCTTTTCTAGGTTGGAGAAGGATGAGAGGAATTGAGATCATTGGGTTGGATGGGAATTGCAGCATAATTTATATGATTTTCTCGTACCAGTGGGTTTTTTATTATTACATTATCCCATTTTAATTAGGTTCAAAAATTGTTAATGTCGACGATGTGTTTCACACACCAAATACTGGACTTAGTTACCTTCAACACAGAGAAGATGAGAGGCTCAAGGCTAAATGGTCACCTCTGATGCCTAAGTTTTTGTCCCATGGAGAGAATTCCAATAAGCAAGAGAATGTAAGTTTTGAATTCTAACTTGGCGTCCAGCTTCTATACTGCTTGACGAGAGGGTACTCCGTGTCCTATGTCAGAGGCCTTAGTATCTCGTACGAGATACCATGTTGTCATGTTTAATGCAGCGTGGCTTGGGGAAAGCCTTCCATGCACTCTGCAAGTGACAAGAGGTTTTGGTGTGAACTCTGTCCATGTCCCATATCCGATCCTTAAATGCAACGTGACTCTGTCATGATGTGCTTTTGCAAGGTTGTATCAAGGTAGGTGGCATCCTATCTTTCTACGACAGCCGGTTTCCCACTCAAGCCTTAGGCCTCCTTTTCCCATACGCAATTCATGGGCCAATTACACTACTGAACACTAGGTCTCCATGACAAACTTGGCCTAGCTCAAGAGAGATGAAAATATCCCTCCCAGTTAGGCCCAACCCAATAGGGGATGCAAATATCCCTTTTAGTTACCCCGCCAATTCCTACTATACGTAAAATGAGAATTTTTGTCTTCTTTTCTTACTTTCTCTTTCCCCTTTCTTTTTCCTGGAAGCTTATGACATTTGACGTGGGGGCTGCTTGTCATGCATGTCATGTTCCCACGTTTGGAGTTGCGTTTGATGGCTTGATCCCATGTTCCCTCGTGTAGCGGAAATTGCAGGACCTGTCACTCCGTCATTTCATTTCTGATGACACATGTCACTTTCCTGTCTGGGTAGCTTGATCACCACAGTTGTCTATTTAAACCCATGCCTCATGCTGCCTTTACATTCTCGCTTTCTTATCTCTCTTAATCCTGTTGCGACCCTTGTTTATTTCCTTTTTCTTTTTTTGGTACAGTTTTTCTCAATTCAATTCTTTTTCGTTCACCATCAAACCCTTTCTTTCTCCCTCTCATTCCTTCTTCAATGTCACCTAAGAATACCTCCCATTTTGCTTCTCGTAGTTCTCATTTTACCCGTCTTGAATGACCTTCTAGGATTCTTGGGGGTTTGGGCCTCGGTGGTCACTTCAACAGACTTGAGATCGTTAAGATCTTCCTTTGAAGTGCCTGACTCCAACAACCTTGAAGCTCTGGGGAATCGCCAAGGTGCTGTCGACTTGGAGGTTTTTACCACAAAGGTGACATTGTACCCGTTGATGTTCACAAATAAATTGCCTTTGTCATTCTGCTGCCCGGTTCGAGAAATCTTAGACTTTCTCTTCCTGGCTCCATCGCAACTTCACCCCAATGCATGGAGGATCTTACTACACTATTGCATCATTTGGCGCATCAGGACCTGACTGCCCAAAAGTTCTTATTCACACACGGGGTGCTATGTCTGGGTGGTAATCTATGTAGCTTCCACTCTCGTCCAAGATACAAAGTTGCCTGCATGGAGTCCCATTTCTCCTGTGTTAAAGATTGGTTCAGGTGGTTTTTCTTTGTGATGGGAGAAGGGTAGAAGTTTCTCACCAAGGAGGATGCCAGCCACAAGTTCCCCGTTCACTTTATTAAGGGAGTCTTGTTAGACGATAAGAAAATTAGCTTGGACTTGATTGGGTAGGAGAAAGCTTGGCTGGAGGTAGTTTATGCTTGGGTGGAGGCACACCCAGAGGACATCTATTCTAACACTCTACTTACCAAGACCAACTTAGGCCAGTTCTTGGTGCCACTAGATAGATTCCACTTTATAGGGAGATGCCTCTCAGGAGGTCAATCAACTTTTCAAGGGCGGAAGAGGCCTCCTAGTCCTCTACTAGAGGGAAAGGGAAAAAAGCCTCAAACCGAGGTAGATGAGGCCCAGGAGTAGTCAGTGCTGGGTATTAGCAATAGTAGCTCCAAATCAAGAAGGTAGATTTCAGTGGGCTAGTCTTCTCGGGCTTTATCCACATCGAAGGCCATGGAGCCAGTTCGTGAACAACACATTCCTCGGGTGGCGTTGGTGCTTCTCGGGTTGGATAAAACCCATTCTTATCGCCACCAGTGTTCTAGTCTCTTACCCCCTTAGGCAAAGCAAAACTGACGGAAATCCTCAGCCAAGGAGAGGAAGAGTTGGAGATGGCTTTCATCTTGGCTTGCCTTGACCCCCAAGGAATTCCTGCATCTTCGTCTTGCCACCTGAGGTCCCCCTTAAGATGATTTTCTCCCCTAGTGTCAATGATTTCGAAGCGACGGTTGGTGTTGAGGCTATAGAGTGCTGAGGCGATACTGAGTTGGTTGCTTCTCCACGCCCCGATCAGCCCACAAGGTCATCTCTAGGCCACCCCAGGCTAATGATCTTGATAAGGAAAGGGTCTCAATCCCTGAGTCTCCCTTCTGCATGTCCCTTGAACTTGAGGCCGTTTCATCATTGGCCTTGGAAGAATTCATTGAGGTGGTTCCTCCCTTAGCCAATACGGGGTTGTAGGGAGAGCACTGGGTTGGTGGCATCATCTCAGCCACCCAATCCAACCAAGGATCTAGCTATGAATTGGGACTAGTGATAGAGGCAGACCCCCCGAAGGATACTATGGGTTGCCATGAGGTCGTGGGGGCATTCTGGCATGTGAAGTTGGGGAGATGACCCGGTCGGAGGCAGCTGCAGGGCATGAGGCCAAGGGGACGTTTGAGCAAGAGAGTGTGGTTGGTCATCCATGAGGCTGAAGGGATGCATGTGTTGTAAGTGCTGGAGCACAGATGGTCACTAAACACGAGGCTGAATGAATGCCCGTGCTGGAGACCACGGCTAGTCGCGAGACCGAGGGAACAACTAAGCTTGGGCTAGCGGAAGGCCTTGATGCCATGAGAACATTTGAGCAGGCGTCGGGGGAAGGCGTTGTAGGTGTTCTTTAGGATGCCGCTCATGGGTGGCGAAAATGCTTTTCCCCATATATCTTCCTCATCCCTTTGGTAGTTGGGGCCCAAGGGGCAGACCTCCAGAGTTGGGGGAAGTGAAGCCCCAAGGGCAAGCTCGAGCTTTGATTGAGCTCGAGGCAAAGGTCGTTAGTCGAGAAGCTGATAAATTGAAGGCCTTATTCTCCTCGGTAAAGCATTTCCCTTTATGCGTATTTATGCTTTATTGCCTTCTTTTTTCTTGGCTTGTTCTTTACTTTGTTTGTATTCCCTTGTCTTGCTAGGGAGTCGATTAGTTGGCTGCCTTGATCGTGGATGAGAGGGGGGAGTTGGAAGAAGAGGTTTGAGCACTGCGGTCTCTCGCCATCCTGACCCACCTTATGATCCTCCAGGAGAATAAGGAAAGAGGCAAAGCTGAGGAGGCTTTTGCCCAGGTGTTTATTAGTAGGAAGAAGAAGAAGAAGATCACCAAGTTTTGTCAGGAGAAGGCTGTCCTGTGAGATGATTTGGCCAAGTCCCACGAGGAGGCCGACCAATGCCTTCTCGAGGTTAGGTTCTTGGAGGAAGAGTAAGACCTCTTGCACAATGCAATGGATCATCGAAAGGCAGAGTTGGAAGAATTCTGGGCATCGTGTCACCACCTCCAAGCCGAGAAGAACAAGCTGGTTAAGTAGCGTGACACAGACGTGAGGTCATATAACTGGCTAGAGAAGACTTGTATGGACCTCACGAAGATGTGGAAGTGCAAGTCACGCCTCCTTGATGCTCAGGTCAAAGAGGTCAGGAACCTAGAGGCCAAGTTGGCCATAGTCAGGGTCGAGCTGCGGGGGGGCATGAGACTAGTGGGTGGAAACTCTAGAATTTGAGTTAGCTGCTTCAAAAATGCTGGAGTTGAAAAGGATCCGTGACCGGGCCTAGGGTTGCAGCTACAAGGAGGGCTTGGATAGGCTCAAGGATCACTTATTGGAGAATCCCAGACCGACCTGAGGACCCTCAACCTGACATCTCTCCAACTGGACAGTGCAGCTCTTCACTTCTTGAATACTATAAGCAGGAAACAAATGCCTGACACTTTCCCAGAGCCTTGAGAGTCGTATTTATTTTTGTTCATTCATCATTTTTTTTAAGGACAATTTTCTTCAATATATGTATAGAAACATTCTTACCCAACTTATTTGCCTTGTCTCTTTCCATCATCATCTTATGCATGAGTAATTTGTCTTTGCCTTTGATTGAGTGGGAGTGGTGGGCAGTTAGTGAGCTTCTTCTTCAATATCCCGAGTAGCATCTTCTTAGTCGCTTCAACTTTTCCATTGGCCTACAGATGACTTGGGGAGGAGTATTTGAAATTGATTCTCAATTCTCTACATCAGTCACGATAGTGGTTCGAGTCAAACTGTCACCCATTGTCTGAGATTATGCTGCTGGTGATTCTGAACATGCAAACCACATCCTTCCACATGAATTGAGTGATATAGTTCGCCGTGATTATTTCCAGGACTTCTACTTGTGCCTACTTGGTGAAGTAATCTACGACGACGACTATAAACCTCATTCCTCCCTTAATTGTGGGTAAGGGTCTGACAAGTTAATCCCCCATTACGCAAATGCCCAAGGTGACAGGATCGACGTCAATTGATCTTAAGGGTAATGCGGTATTGGGGCATACAACTGGCACTTTGAGGGCGTATGGCCAGTGGTATCCCACCCTTACCACCTTTCTGGCTAATGCCTTCTCACCAAAATGGTTCTTGCATACCCCCTCATGTATCTTAGCTAGTATGTACTATGCTTCTTCCAACGAGACGCACCTTAGGAGTAGTGTCGAGTAACCTCTCTTGTACAAAACCCCATCTACCATAGTGAAGCGAGCTGCTCGATTTTTAACCTTTCACGCTTCCCACTTCTTGTCAGAAAGTTCATTCGTTCTAGCAAGAGAGAGTTTCTTGCCCTGAGGTAGCCCGTGCTAACTTGTTGGTATTTTGGTTCTCTCCTCTCAGCATACCGAAAATGGTTGCATTTTTCCCACACCAACTATAGGTATTTCTCCAGTTTCTTGCCTTTCGTTGCAAATCCTCCCAAGACTTGGTTGACAACTACTTTGGAGTCAGCTCTTACTTCCACCTCGTTAGCCCCTAGCATCTTGGTGACCGCTAGCTTGGCCAGTAATGCTTCATATTCTGTTTCATCGTTGGTGGTCTTGAATGCCAACTTGATTGCGTAGTGGTGTTCTTTATCAGTATCCGTGATAGTATGCACCCCTACTCTCTCGGCAGCCCGGCGGGACGAGTTGTCAACAAAGACCTGCTAGGGCTTTGCTGCAGGTGCATCTCAGTTCTCTTTACGCAGGTCAGTGAATTTTGAGACAAAGTTGGTCAATGTCAAATTCACTCAACTCGATTGCCTAGTTCATCAAATAGCTTGAGATGTTTGCTTGCTGTAAAATCTTCTTCAAAGGGGCCTCTGTCAGAACTTTGATCGGGTGGGCTTGGAAATATAACCTCAGTCGTTTGTCTATTATCTCCAGTGCAAAGGCCAACATGCCCATTCGGGAGTGTGTGATACCCCGTTTTTACGTATATTTTCACTGAAGGAATATTTTAATTTAATTAAAATAATGGTTCTTGTATTTTAAATTATCGGATTTTAATTGGATTTTAGTTGTTGTTTGAGTTTAAATTGCTGTTTAATTTATTTTGTCTTGTCTTTGGATTTAAAATTAAGTTGTTAGTTTTTATTAGTTATTTATTATATTTTAGTTTTATGTTGTGTTTAAATTATTTTTTTGGTTTTATTACTTTTAAAATTGTTTTCGTTGGATCAGTTTTTGGATTCCAGAGGTGAGGATTGGACCTCATTTCTTTTCCTTCATCTTTTCTTTTTTCCTTTTCTTTTTCTTCTTTCTTTTTTCTTCTTCTTCTTTTCTTTCTTTTCTTCCTTTCTCTCCCGATTTCCCTCTGTGCGTTCGAACCTCTCTCTCTCTCTTCCCATTTTCGTCCGGTTTCGTCTTCAGCTCAGACCCGCCGCCGCTGGCCGCCGTGCGGCACACCACCCCCACCAATCTCTTCCCCTCCCACCGGTGAACCACCCTACCAAGTTTCATCACCAACCGCGCCGCCGTTTGGCCGGAATAGCCACTCCAAGCCGAATGACTTTTGCACCGATCTACCGCCGTCGCTCCACTTCTGGCCACCACCTCTTCACCACTTCATTACCGACTCATTGCCGTCCTAAATCACCCATTTCCGGCTCCGATCCGTCGCTGGAACAGCCCCCACGAGCTAACTCTCCGATTTGGGTATTTCGGCCTCTTACTGCCGTTTTCGCTGCCACCCACGGCCAACTTTCACTTCCACTAGCTTCATAAACACCTCTAAGTCATTCCCTATCAATCCCAAGTCTTAGTTTGTCCCCAATCAAAAGTGGGTATTTTACAACCCACGGTTACAGTGTTTTTACACTGTTACGTTGCTTTCTCTTCGCCGTTTGCTGCTATTTGATCCTTTGAAAATTATCATATAGCGCTGTAAGTATTTTCCAAACTTCATTTTAGATTTAAATATATTATTACTTTTACAATAAATATTTGTGACTGGTTGGTTATTCCGGACTGAGTCCGAGGAGTCGGGGTCGGATGGATTTGAGGACGGAGTTGATTGTTTATTTGTTATGGATGTTTGAGAATTGTTGGTTAATTGGTGTCGTATCATTTGCATTGTATTGTGCACGCATATGCATGTATTAAATATTGAAAACTGGGTTTTCAAGCGAGAAATGTTTTTTTTTGTATATGTGAACGATTGGATTAATTGGTTTGAGTCAGAGGCACGTGTAGGGATGGTGGTAAGCAAGGATGGTGGTAGAGTCCTACCTGCGATTCCCGCCTACGGTGCACATGGCGTAGGGATGGTGGTAAGCAGGGATGGTGGTAGAGTCCCGCCTACGGTGCACACGGCGTAGGGATGGTGGTGAGCAGGGATGGTGGTAGAGTCCCGCTTGCGATTCCCGTCTACAGTGCTCTGATGGTTTGGTTAATGAGCCATTTTCTGAAAAAATGGCGAGATTAGTTTTTGGGCCATTATCTGGGATAATGGCGAGGATATGTTTAAAGGATATATTTTGGGCCAAATGGGATTTTGGCGTGCGTGGTAAAATGTGGTTTTTGAGACATGTGCATTGGGCATCTTTTCATGCATATTGTTGTGGCTTTAATATATTTCTATCTTATGGTGTTTGGATTATTACTTACCTGCGGCACCATTTTTGGTACCGTAGATTTTGATGCAGAGGTTGAGGAGGAGAAGGAGGCTGAGCCCGAGGAGTTGGCTCCGCCATAGTTGTGACTTGGAGTTGCTTATCTTTGAATATTATTTGTATTTGTTTTCATGTCATGTATTTGGATTTGAGATAGTGTTGAACATGTAATATTTTAATTATGTGTGTTTTAAACTGGTTTGTATTTAAACAAAAATTCTGGTACTTAGTTATATGACTTTATTATCCGCTGCGTGATTTTATTTTTGTACACATGTTACATGTACACGCACTTGGCACTAGGCGATGGGATGTGTGACCCGTGTTGTCATCATCCCGACGCCTCGATTTCCACGTGTCCGTACATGGGAGTTGGGGGCGTCACAGAGTGCCTCGCCTCTGCTCTTCGAAAGGCACGGCTAGTGTAGTACACCGGCTTTTGAGAGCCCTTCAAGTCCCTTACCAAGGCTGGAAAGACAGCGTGTGGGTTGGTAAGATACTCCTTGACTTTCTTGAATGCCTGGTCGCACTTGCCATCCCAGGTCCAAGCTTTCCATAACAAGTTAAAGACGGTAGGCACTTATTCGTTGATCGGGAAACGAACTGGTTGAGGGCTACTACCCGCTCTCCTATTCTCTGCACATCATTTACGTTCTGGGGTAGGGACCTATCCATTATGGCTTTCACCTTCCCGAGGTTCGCTTCTGTTCCCCTCTTCAACACCATGAAACCTAAAAACTTCCTTGATTCGATGTCGAAAGCACACTTGGGTGAATTGAGCTTCATCTGGTACCGCTATAGTACCATGAAGGCCTTGCGTAAGTTCGCCAAATGCTGTTCAGGTGCTTTACTATCGACAAGTAGATCGTCTACATAGGCTTCCATATTGCGTCCTATTTGGCTCTTGAACATTTGAGTGACCAACCTCTGGTTCGTTACACCTTGAGTAAGCGTCCATGAAGTTTAGCATGTGATGAACTGCAGTGGAGTCAATGATTAGGTCAATGCAAGGCAATGAGAAGCTTTCTTTCGGGCATGCCTTATTCAGGTCAATGAAGTCGACGCACATTCTTCACTTCCCATTTGACTTCTTCATACTACATTGTACAACTATTTTGGATAGTGTGCTTCTCAGACAAACCCCCTGCGGTCAGGAGGTGGTCAACTTCGTTGGTTATAGTAGAGGTGGTGCTCAATTATCGCATTGTCTCTCTCCGGCATGTCCTCGTGGCTCCAGGCAAACACATCTCAGTGTTAAGTCAGAAGTTGCTTCATCTCTTGCCCTATTTCTAGATCCATCTTGGTCTCGAATCTAATCATGTGCTCGGGACGGTTTGGGTCCAGGGCTGCTAGCTCTAGTGACTCATTCGGCTCTACCTGCCTAAGGGTTTGCTCATCCCTCACTTCTTCTTCTTTACTAGTAAACTCTGGAGGGGGTGGTGGTTCCATTCTACAGGTCGGGCCTTCGACCTTGCAAACCTCCTCGATCTTTAGTTCCTGTACATAGCACTCCCGCGTAAGCACTTGCTCGACCCAGACTTCACCTTGCAGTTGTCATTGGGAATTTCATCTTTAGGTGATAAGTTGACGTTACAGCCTTTTAGATTATTTAGGATTGGTCGAACTAATATGACATTGTAAGATGATGGAGCTTTCACCTCCAAGAAGTTGGCCATCGTCATGGCCATGTTAGGGGCATTGTCGGCCAAGACCGACAAGGTGATGGTTCCCATTGGCTTGACCACGTCTCCCGAGAACCTTTTGAGAGGCATGGGCTCAGGTCGCAAGCGGTTGGGATCGATTCCCTAGGAGAGAGGAATAATTAACCACAAAAATGAAAATGGCAAGTAATTAACATAAAGATTTCTTCCAAAAGAGACAATGAATGATTACAAGATCAAGTTCCTAGTCACCTTTAAATCATTCATGCCAAGAATTATCAATCAAATTGACTTTATGATAATGGAAGGATGCTAAAATTGTTTGATTTTCAATCTAGAAGATTTGCAAGCTCTCCTGTAGAATATACGTTCATATATATATATATATATATATACACACACACACGGTGATGGTTAAAGATTAATACTAGGAAAGATCCCCAACCATTGTACAAAACAACCAGTTCCAGTTGTGCTTATTATTATTGCCTCTAATATTCCAGCTGGATATGATTTATGGGACAAGGATTTGCCTGTTAATAGATGATTTAAATAATTTAATATCTCTTTTTATTAATTCAAACTTTTAACATAAGTGAGTTTTTTTAGCATGATATCAGTTTTAAATCAATGTATTGAATTCAAATCTTGACTTTACCCTTTAAATGTGAATGCTTATTTAATTCAATTATATATGTCTAGATAATAAAACTTAAACACTGTCAAAGAGGGAAAGGGATGCGGATGGAATTTTGAAGTAAGGGCAGTACCCCATCATGCGTTGGTCCATTGTGTAGCCTGTCTTGTAAAATGAATCTAACATGGTGCTCATTTGACTGTAAACTGTTGAAAACACTATTCCATGATGAGATGCTCATATTGGGAGCAGCCGATCAACGATGATCTTAAGCTCTTCGGCTTGTGTTACTGTGCAGAGTCTCCAGACCGGGTTTGTAGATACATACATCCCTTAATATATATGGTCACTTCGGGTCTGATCTACATGAGCAGCTGGTCCTGTCAAAAAAATCTGGAGATCGACAATCTTTAATTATCATAAATGAATCATACTTGGCAACATTATATATATGGTAAATGGATCCGCAACAGCTTTTGGAGATTTCTTTCATATCATGATGTTGTATTGTGGCAAGAGAGATAGCAACACAAAATGAAGAGAGGTGATATTGCTTTAAAAATTATATATATATATAGGTAATTATATGTAGATAAGAGCAGCAAAGAAATGGAGAAAAGTGATTAAACGGAAATTGGAAAAGAAAGACCGGAAGGTGAAGACAAGGAATGTAGAGAGAGAAAGAAGTTCTTGCAGAGTTGTCGGACAATAATTCATCTTGTCCACGAGTGCCGAAACCATGTCTTTGGAACTTATGCAACTAACCCTCTAATTTCTAAAATCAACAAGAGGAATCAATTGATATGCGAAAAGGGTTAAAAATTAAGGTTGCAATTTCTAATAATGAGAACTCAAAATGCAAAGAAAACATTGCTACATGCCACCATATATATTTGACTTAGATCTAACTACACAAAGGGTAATGGTCATCATAGGGCTAATCGTTAGCCACATTGTGTCCACCATGTACAGGTTGACCTTGTGGTGGCTAGGGCGCTGCGGCCTTGGCATGCATGCTGGCCGACGGTACCGGAATCAATGGGATACCCTTTTAATAAATGAAAGTGCACTTGTGGAGTCCTCAACGGGACACCTAATTGATAGTTTATCTTCTATTTTAAAAGAACTACATAAAGAAAATGATAGGATTTCTAGAAAATTTTGATTATCATAACGTGTATTTAGTGAGACTTGCAATAAAAAAAAAATGCGTTTTCTCATTTTCCACGAATTATTGAACTTGTTCTCACTTCTCAATTACCTCCACTAAATATACCATCTAATATTAATGGACTTGATTTCTATATATTCAATGCACAAAAAAAAAAAAAAAAGCGTTTCCTTTTTGTCAATTTCTGATGTAGCATGAACTAGCACATTCAAAGTACGTGTTACCATCAAGATGGTTTTAAATATATTCATCTTTTTAATTTTATTTGAAGAGATTATTATATTTTTTATTTATGAAAATGACCATTGCGAGTCCACCACAAACACCTTTAGGTCAAAGAAACGTGGGGACGGGGGAAGAAAGTGAGAAAGAAACTTGCAAAGAGAGTGTACGCGTTTTAAAGACAAATCACATTGTTTTAAAGATAAATAACATCTTTTTGGTACCATACTCAATAGCTTTGGGAGGTGGGGAGGAAATTAGGAGGATGTGTAACAAGGAAAGAGGAGGAGGAGGAGGAAGAGGGTGCTGCTGGCCAGCCGGATGATGAGTTGGTACTTACGTACCCACCGTTAGTTTAATCTTGGCTTTCAAACAAATCATAATGCCTTATTTGTTGACTGACCTCCTCTTGTATATATCTTCTACATCACCTGAAAGCCATTTCTCAACCGTTATTAATTAAGCAGTACCCGTACGTACCAAGCATGCATCAACTTACATTAGTTCCATGACGTTTACCCCATGAAAATTACACAACTCATGAATATCTATCACACTCAATTTGCGACTAGGGTCATGAAAACTACAAGGAGCCTTCTTATTAAATTCTTTTCCCTTGTTAATTACTCCAACTTCTAAACCAAAATGAGCAATATTTTACTTATAAAGAAATCCCATAAAAATAAAGAGTAATGATACATATAGTTGTGAAGTGTACAAGCACTGTACAATTACTTTGAAAAAGAGTAGGGATATAGTTCATTATTAAAAAATTAATTTCTTTTCATGTGGATCTCATATTTATTCACTTTTTTCGAAGTGATTGCACGACGCTTGTATACTCACGACTGCAAGTATCATTTCTTAAAAACAAACCTATAAATTGACATACTATTATTGTAAAACTATTTTTTTTTTGTAAAGTAGATCTAATGTATTATATGAAACCATGTCAGTTTGTAAGTTTATTTTTGTGGGATTTTTTTGTATTTGTTACACTTCCCAATCAAAATTGCATGCATAGGCACCCAAAAAATATTTATTAAATTAGATTTTGGAAAGTCCATTAATCCAACTTTTCATATGTTTTTCATGAATATTCCCAATACTATTACTTTTCTTTTATAACTATTTCCAAATAAATATGGATTTAAACCCAAATGTTTCAACTTAACTGGCTATATAATTATATATGCTAGCTCATATTACATCATGTAGATATTCTGATAATTATACGTATGTAGAACAGTATATAGAAGTATAGGTCATGAAATTGTAGATAATTGTACAACTCAATTATATATCCATGAGATCTAGAGCTAGCTACTAGATGATTTGACAAAAAATAAAAATAAAAATAGTTTGACTATGTTTTAAGCTAATTATATGTGAATACCAACCTTAGGCTGGCCTGTATGTGCTATTGTCCAATATTTTCTGCTGATTAATTGATTAAAGGTTAGGCACGTGAAGTAAGTTCATCAAGCAATGATTATTTCTTCTAATACAGCCTGTATTAATCCGATAAATTGCCTTTAGCTAGCTAGGTAGGGCCTGTGAGGAGTATGATATTGAATAAAGTACTATTTAAGTAACATATATAGAACAAATTAAGACATAAAGGAGATCATGAATATCTCAATTAATTATTTATCTAAAAGCTGTATTTATTAGAAAATGGCACTTTGTATATATGGTCGATTAAAGTAGAACTTAAATGTAATATTCACGACATGATCAGAGGAAGCCCCCTGGTCATGTTGTCTGTCTTGTAAATCAAGAGTCCCTTGGTTCACCTAACCAAGGAAAAACGACATGGGAGCAGAGCAATGTCTCTTCTCCCACTTTATAAGGGAGCGTCGTTGGCCAGTCTTTCCATGACTGCAACAAGCTGGAAAGAAAAGAACAAGAACCAAAAACAAGAGTGATCAGACATTGAGAGACCAAACAAAGTACTACCGTACTGAGAAATGGATTCTTGGGTTCGGTTTTTAGCTCTTTTGGTGTGCCTTTTTCCAGCTTTGATTGAGTGCAGTGTTCGCCACTACAAGTTTGATGTAAGTTCATGTATTAATTGTTGATCCTTCATTCACTCTAAATAGGATTGGCATTGGTTTTAGTGTTGTGGAGTTAGTTGTACGTGTTGCAGTTCAGCCATAATTGAACTACGTAGCTAGGTTTCCCGGCCATCATGAATGTGGTCGGATAAAACTACTACATATATATATATATATATATATATATATATATATCTATTGAGAGTGTTCCTCAATTCATTATTCATTAATCTTTTGAAGAGACATATCCATGATTTGTTGCTGATATTTCTCCATCAATGACTTAATATTTCTCTGTGAATGGCTGTTGTAATCTTAACCATAGCAGTGCATGATTCTCGCACTGGTGTAAATAGCATATCTGTTCTCATTTTTGGTGTTCATTCCTCATTTACTATCTGTACAGCTAGTAGGTCCTTGATGTACTCTGTTTTCCTTCTCTGTAAAACATTATTTAAGTAAAGAACAAGCCATGCATTACGCAGGCTATTTTCCCTTGCATCTTTCTCGTTTCTTCACCTGTCTCCTTTCACTTTCTCTTGAAATCATGTTTCCAAAGCATTTTGTTTTGAATAAAAATATTCATACAACGATTGGACGAAATGAAAGCTTTTTCACATAATTGAAAGCTAAAGTCTTTCATCATTTAGGCAATCCAGCTACCTGAAAGTAAAAATGAAATACTTTTAGAAGCTGAAGTCTTACACCATGCACTTCCCTTTTATTTAGTATTGAGTCTAATTAAAGAGTTTATTTTCTTTCCTTGTGGGTAATGTGTGAAGGTGGTAATGAGGAAGACCACCAGACTATGTTCAACCAAGCCCATTGTCACTGTCAATGGTCAGTTCCCAGGACCTACACTCTATGCCAGGGAAGACGACAATGTGCTTGTGAAAGTTGTCAACCATGTCAAGTACAATGTTACCATCCACTGGTTAGCTACCTAAATATCCACTAGATCTTCATGAGTGTAATCAATCAAATATATATGCTTAAAACACATTCAAATTTTCTTTATGTTAATTATAAATTGGCAGGCATGGTGTTAGGCAAATCCGAACAGGTTGGTCTGATGGGCCAGCATACATTACCCAATGCCCAATCCAGCCAGGACAAAGCTATGTGTACAACTTCACTTTCACCGGCCAACGGGGCACACTTCTTTGGCATGCACATATTCTTTGGCTAAGGGCGACGGTCCATGGTGGCTTGGTCATCTTGCCTAAGCGTGGCGTGCCATATCCCTTCCCAAAACCCCACAAAGAAGTTGTCGTTGTATTAGGTGAGTTCAAATAAATACACCCATTTTTTCGATCTACTAAATATATATATATATATGAGTACTGTTTGATTTGGAAGTAGTTCGTACAATAACTCTTTATTGCCTTCTGATTTTGTTTTGTTTTGTCTTTTACACATATAAATCGCAGCTGAATGGTGGAAGTCAGACACTGAAGCTGTGATCAACAAAGCTCTTCAGAGTGGATTAGCGCCAAACGTCTCAGATGCTCATACCATTAACGGCCATCCAGGGCCGGTTTCCAATTGTTCCACACAAGGTATTTAACAAAAAAGGAAAATGATAACTTTACAATTTTCTTTCAAATAAATTATAAGATAAACATTTTAAGAGTGATTTTGTAACTTGTCTTAATCATGTCCAGATGGGTTCACATTGCCAGTCCAAAGTGGCAAGACTTACTTGCTTCGCATAATCAATGCTGCGCTCAATGAGGAGCTGTTCTTCAAGATTGCAGGACACCAGCTTACCATAGTGGAAGTGGATGCTACCTATGTGAAACCAGTGAAGCTTGACACCATCGTGATTGCCCCTGGCCAAACAACTAATGCCCTTATAACAGCTGATAAAAACTCTGGAAAGTACTTGGTAGCTGCCTCTCCATTCATGGACTCTCCCATTGCTGTCGATAACCTCACTGCAACAGCCACTCTACACTATTCTGGCACGCTTGCCAGTACTCCAACAACTCTTGCCAATCCACCTCCACAAAATGCCACCGCAGTTGCAAACAAATTCATAAAATCCCTACGAAGCCTTAATTCGAAAACATATCCTGCGCAAGTCCCATTGAAAGTTGATCACAAACTTTACTTCACTGTTGGGCTAGGAATCAACCCATGTCCGACTTGCAAAGCTGGGAATGGAAGCCGAGTGGTGGCCAGTATAAACAATGTCACATTTGTTATGCCTACCACTGCCTTACTTCAAGCACATTACTTCAACATGGGTGGAGTGTTCACCACTGATTTTCCGGGTAACCCACCACATGTATTCAACTATACAGGAACCCCATCAAATTTACAGACGAATAATGGTACAAAGGTTTATAGATTATCTTACAACTCTACAGTTGAACTTATATTGCAAGACACTGGGATCATTGCCCCTGAGAACCATCCAGTCCATCTTCACGGGTTTAATTTCTTTGCCGTTGGTAGGGGACTAGGAAATTATAACACAAAGAAGGATCCAAAACACTTTAACCTTATCGATCCTGTTGAGAGAAACACAATTGGTGTGCCATCTGGTGGGTGGGTAGCAATCAGATTTCGTGCAGACAATCCAGGTAACGCATTTTATTCTGATTGATCGGCTTCTTGATACTTTGATATAATCTATACATATATATATATTAATATATTTTGATCTCTTGCATATATAATTATGTAGGAGTTTGGTTTATGCATTGCCATTTGGAGGTGCACACAACATGGGGGCTTAAGATGGCATTCTTGGTGGACAATGGCAAAGGACCTAATCAATCACTTCTACCTCCTCCAAGTGATCTTCCAAAATGTTAAGTCACCCAAGATCATCATGTTTATTATATAACGAGTACTACCCTACAGAAATGATCTCCGACACGAAAAACAGAGTGTCATGTCGGAGACTCGACACAGTTAACAGGACGAAGAAGAGGAAGAACTAAAGCGATGATTTATCAACAAACGAGATCTACGATTCAATTGTTTTTTAGAGTAAATGGAAAAATTACATGAGCATATTTGAATAAACGTGTGCGAGAATTTCATTTGTTAAAATATAATCTTTTTTTTTTGTTTAATTTGTTTGGATATCTAAGATTCAATATATATATATATACATTTGTGATGAATTATATGCAATGAGAATTACTATTTGCTATCAAAACAGACTCATTTTAATAGAAAATAGTCATTTTGGTAGAAAATAACTGATTACAACTGAGCAGTTTTCTTGTGATAGTATGCATGATGCAGAAGCTTTTTGTTATATTTTAAAGGTCCAAATTAAAGATTTTTTCAAGCTAATTACATTCTTACCATTTGATTAATATATATATATATATAAATATATAAATGGTCGTACGACATCCGGAGTCACAGATATCAATTATAATACATGCATGATATTTGAGAACCCAATTCGCTCAATAGGAATTATAAGGTGGATGGCCCATTTGGAAGATGTTCTTCACCCAATATTCCAAGATACATAGATGAGGATTGATTAATGTGTTCTTCATTCAAATTCAAATTAAAGTGAAAAGTAATACTGTTTCATTTTCTATCAAATTAATAATACAATAAACACGTACGGTAGTCTCTAAGAAACTATTTAGAAAAATAATTTATGCATATATTTTTTGATAACAAAAGAAAAGCATCGTAGCTATTTCTTTTGGAAAACTTCGGCATTTTATAAACAACTTTTTATTTTTAAATTTGAAAAACGTTATTGTCACTTAAGTCTCGTTTGCTTACACATATAAGATGAAAAATCTGTAAATAATAGTAAAAAAATAATGAATAATCATAAACTATTTGTAAATAATAGTTAAGTAGTATGAGACTAATTTATTAATGAAACACAACATTATCCTTATTGGAATAGCCATATGTAAATAAAATGCTTTAAATGGCTATTAGGGACAAAAAATGAGTTGCATTGAATTAGCTAAAATGTATCTACAGTTACCTTTAGCTATAATATTTCCAAATCAAAAGTCATATTTGCTTGATACTATTGAAGCATCAAATGTTTATTTTATTATTTCTTTCGGAACCTTCTCTCTCTTTCTCTCGAATCCAGGCTTTCACTACAACCATCTCTACATTTCCATTAGGTTTTTTCTCCATTGCATATTAATTTGGCATTTTTAATTAATTGACAGCGATTGGAGAAAGAGAAAATGTTTGATTTTTTTTTTGGGGTCGAAATTTTGTTGCCTATGCCAAAATATATCATTCTAGGTTCCCATCATTAATTAAAATTAAGTAAATTAAAAATTAAAAAAATAAATTAATATTATTTTATTATTATATAATGAATAAATGGATAATCTAATGTGAGAATTTGATGTGAATGGAATGTTCAAAGCCAAATTCATCTTATATTATTTTATTATACAATGAATAAATAGATAATCTAATGTAGAGATTTAATGTAAATAGAATAACCAAAATCAAATTTATCTCATATTAACTAAAACGTTTGGCTTTGATTTTTTTTTTTAATCAAGCTTCATATATATATATATATAAAAGAAATAAAAATACGTTTAAGGTGGATCCTTTCCACTATCAATATACACAAAACATTTCGAAATAAAATCTAGGGGTATGTTACCAAACACTAATTTGGTTGCTGCCCATTGTGCCACTGAGTGTGCACATCGATTTTGAGATCAATGAATTTTGGTAAAGGACCAATCATAATGATCTTTAGAAATCTGATGGATGTCTGCAATTAACGATGAGATTGACCAGAAAAGAGTAGAGTTTTGGCTTTCAATTGCTGAGAAGATTGATTGAGAGTCACCTTCTATTACAATTTTCTGGAAGTTTTTTGCCATACTGACGGCCAGTAACGCTGCTAATGCCTCTGCTACGAACGGAATGGTTGTATTTATTTATTTTAGTTATAATCTCCAGAATATCTCCAAGATTATTTCTTCCTATAGCTGAGGCAACAAAAAATTGATTCCTTACAACGACATCAAAGGAGACGCTTTGCATCCAATAGGAGGAGAAAGCCAATGAAGCTTTTGGGAGTTGCGGTATGAGCTTTTTGTCTAGGCTTTCTTGTGAGTCTCATATGTTATGGATAGCATTTTTTGCAATTCTTCCATAGAGAAGGTTGAGAGATTATGAATTATTTCATTTCATTGTCTCCATATTAAGTCCAGAAAAATTACTGCAGGAAGCTGGAAGTGATGACTTTCCTCTCCCTTCAATTCTAAGAACTTGTCTGGGTAGATGATCATTTTTATCCAGTCTAAAATGGTTTCAATCGACAATCGCTCAATATTTAGTGGCCAGCTACTTTGTTGCCAAATAATTCTAACAATGGGGCATTTCACAAATAGATGAAGTAGCATCTCATTTTCTTGGTTGCAAAAAATGCATTCTTTTGAGATTTGTTGCGAAACTATTTCACTTATTTTCCCCTAGCAGGTAGAATGTTCCAAAGCATCTTCCATAACAAAAGCTTATGACAATCATGTATTTTTAATCTCCATAGAGGTTTGAAGAGAGAGTTTTCATTCATCTAGATTGATTCTTGAATTCCCATGGTTGCTTGGTAGGCCATTTTTATCGAGCATTTTCCACTATGATTGAGAGACCATACTTCTTTATCTTCTTTTTAAGCTCTTATTGTGAGTGGGATTTTAAGAATTTCTACCATGCTGGCTTGATCAAAGAAAGCTTGCATTTTTTAGATATCCCTAGACTTCGGATTATCTTGAATAATTCCGATACTTTTATGGTTGGGTGGGAAGTTTCCATATTCAAGACTGGATTTGGCTTGAAATCTTTTAGAGTTGGAATCCATGGGTTAAACTAAGTATATACTGATCTTCCATTGAAAGTTTGAAAGCATCTGCCTTTTGATAGAAGGTCTTTAGTTCCTAAAATACCTTTCCACATTGGAGAATCTGATGATTTAGGGGATACCGACCAGAAGGAATTTTTTTGAGATATTTCGTGAAGAGTACGGATTTTTAGAGCCCATTTCTAGAGCCACTCAGTTCCCATACTATTTTTGCTAAGAAAGCTTGGTTCATATTCTCCATTAATCTGATACCCAGGCCACATATTGCTTTTGGTAAACAAATCGATTTCCAAGATTTCAGAGTTAGATTGTGGATTTTGCCTTTCGGGAATCCCTACCAAAAATTTTTAAAGCTTTGATTGAGAAACTTGCATACTGATTTCGGAAGTTGAAAAGTATTCATGCAATAAGAAGGGATGGTGCTCACCACTGATCATATCAACATTGTGCACCCTGCTTGTCCTAGTAGTTTTGCCTTCCAACCTTCTAGTTTTTTCCCTACTTTGTTAAGCATATCCGCATAATTTTCTCTTTTACTTTTATTGAAAGGTGTTGGAAGCCCCAAGTATTTCATTATGGCTGATGAAGCTTTGTATGGTAGCCAACTTGCTATGGCAACTTTATTTTGATTGCTTGTGTTCCTTGTGATGAAGATTGAGGACTTCGAGAGATTTGTTTTTTGGCCCGACCATCTTTGATATTTTCCAGGCATTCTGAGACATCTTGTGCGTTTTGTTCAGTGGCTTTTGCAAAAATAATTGTGTCATCTGTGAAGAGTAAATGAGTTACTGGTGGGCTACTTCTGCTTATTTTTATCCCTTCTATTTTCTTTTGTGCTTCTGCTCTTAGAAGTAGTCTTGAAAGTGTCTCTGTGACTAATATGAACAGAAATGGCGACACTGGATCTCCTTGCCGGATTCCCCTTTCAGCTTTAAAGAAACCTCTAGGTGAGCCATTTATAGTGATGGAGAATGTTGCTGTTGTGATACATTTTTTTATTAGCTTGTTCCAGCTTGTATTGAAACCCAGAGCTCTCATTACTTCAAATAGAAAATCCCATTTCACTAAGTCGTAAGCCTTCTCCATGTCTAACTTTATTGCCATCAAACATTTTTTCCCCGACTTCTTTTCCAGATGATGGAATACCTCATGCGCAATAACTGTGTTTTCTTTGATGTTTCTTCCTGGAAGAAAGGCTGTCTGAAGAGGAGAAATTATTTTTGGAAGCAATCATTTGAGGCGGTTTGTCATAATTTTTGTTATAATCTTGTAGCTAACATTTGTGAGACTTATAGGTCAAAACTAGCTTGGCAAAGTCGGACTTTGAGTCTTGGGAATGAGAGCTATGTTTATATAATTCATTTGCTTTAAGAGCTTCCCACTAAGGAAGAAATTTTGAACAACTCACACAACCTCTACTTTTATAATGTTCCAATAGTGTTTGAAGAAGAGGGCTGTCATACCATCTGGGCCTAAGGCTATGTTGCTTGGTATTTGCTTGAGAGCACCCAATATTTATCCTTCATCCGGAATCTTGTTTAACATGTCATTGTCTGCTTCAGTTATTTGCTTGTCAAGCAATTGGCCCATTTGATCCGGAATTTGGGGCTTTGAAGAAGTATAAACAATTCTAAAGTGATTAATGAAAGCTGATTGAATTACTAAAGGGTCCATAGACCAGTTACCTGGGCCAGCTTGATTGAGTTGATTGCATTTCTTCTTCAACGGATTGTGGTTGTCAAGTGGTAGGATTTCATATTTAGATCCATTAAAGTGAGCCAGGTGATGCGAGATTTTTGCTTCCATAGTATCTCCTCATTTTCTCTCTGTTTGTGAAGCTTGTTTTGCAAAGCTTTTTCGATTTCCTGGTTGCTCGATGTTATCTTGCTGCTTTGGACTTGAAAAAGTTCACTTTCAATCTACTGAATATTACTTTGAATGCACCCAAAATGAATTTTGTTCCAAGCTTTGAGAGCTTCATTTGTTGATATGATTTTCTTACAAAGAATAAAGGCCAGATTTCCCTGGATATTTTTACTCTATGCTTATTTTATTATAAGATGACTTAAAGGCTCACGGGTTCAAAATTTCTCAAATTTGAAAGACGGTGCATTGTGAGGCGAAGCTGTTGTGTTGAGCATAATAGGATGATGATCCGAGGCTGAAAATGCTAAGTGCTTTAAAGAGGCACATGGGAAAAGGAGTCTCCATTCTTTATTTTCTATGACTCGGTCTAGCCTTTCTCTAATAAGTGCAGCACCATGCCTGTTGTTCTACCGAGTAAATTTTGGTCTTGAATAACTAATGTTGATAAGCCCATTACAATCCATTAGAGCTCTTAGCCCTCTATTCAATTTTGATAGAATGGCCTACCTCCTATCTTTTCAAACTGGTCTATTAAATCATTGAAATCACCCATACACACCCACGGACCTGAGAAGGCTTGATAAATAGAGTCGAGATGTGTCCAGAATTTTTCTTTTTGGTTCCTTTGAGCTGGACTGTAAACATATGTAATTAACCATGGTTGGTGTGACAGATCAGAGTAAACAAGAATAGAAATTGCATTCAAATTAATATTTACAAGTTCTAAGTCTACTCCCGGACGCCATAGCAGTAATAGACTCCATTTTTTACAATCAGCAGGATGATAGACAAAATGACGGAAACCTATACTATTTACAAGAAAATTTGTTCTGTCTTCCGACACCAAGGTTTCCGAAAGAAAAATGACATCCGCGTTATGTAGCCTAATATTAGCACTTAAATTCCTTATTTCCTTGGGTCGGGCTAACCCTGGGCAATTCCATACCAATGTTCTTATTTTTCTTTCGGAGGCATGTTGAAGCTTGCCTCATGAGCTGTCTTGGATTTTTTTTTTGGGAACTAATTGACTGGTTTGGAGTAAGGGTGCATTTTTTCTTTTCCTTTAGATTTCTTTTCTTCCCCCCCCCCCCCACCCCCCCACCCCCCGAACTTGCTTGCATGGAAATGGGAGTAAGCGCCATTTTTTCTTCCTCTATTTGAACTACCTGAGGTTCCTTTCCTTTCAATTCAGACTTCTCCAACTTGATCAGACGTAATGACTTGCGCTTTGGTAAATCTTGATCTTCTAGAAGTTGTTGCCTTTTCATGGGCATAAGGCTTTTATAAGATTTGATTGAAAGATGGTTTTGTGGGGACTCTGGCTCTATACTTATGACCTTTTCTGTGTCCAGATTGATTACCTCCTGTGTCTCCATCTCTTGAGTCTCTTGGAAATGAAGAGTGCTTTATTCTTGAACAGGGGTGTACTGTTAGAGTTTGAGGTTGCTCCAGAGTTGATGCGGCCTTTTTTATTTGCTTGGTCGAAGCCTCAGCAGGCAATGGTAAGTTGCCAATAGCTTCTTCTAGTTGAGCTTTCTCTGAGGGGTCTTTGATTGACATGGCTTCTGCCTTTGAAGGAAAAGCCTTCTTTTGCTTCAGTTTATGCTGGTCCTTTTGGCTGTTGACTTTTGGATTTGGAGGAGAAGAGGCTATGAAAACTTTGCTCTTGGGCTGCGTTTCAGGACTATTGAAGAGGAGTTGACGGGCTTCAATGTGGTTGTAGTTTGATTGAGAATAGGCCCCTTCATGGGCTATAAAGGGCCCAATATTTTGTTTAATTTGCTGCTCCTTAAAACCTTACATAGCTGTATAGATTTGCTTCCACTATGCTCTCCAGGGTGCATTCTTTCTTGCTGAGAGTGACATGGATGATGATGGAGTGATTGAGTATTGAGTAGCTATCAATTGAGATTCTTCTGCTGGCCTAATCTTAACTCCTCGAGTCAGAAGTGGAAAATGGCTACAATATGGGTAATGGATCTTAGATTCGGTGGTTGAGTTCACAGTGAAAAGATTAACTTTTGTTGGTGGAGTAATAAATGAAGATTGGTCAATGTGGATGGACTATTCATTCAAAAATGTAGCATCTGTGATCTTGCTTTTTCCTCCGATTGTGATAGAGCTTGAAGAAGATGGAAAGAAATTTATCAGCTCTGGAATTTGTTCTGGAAAAAGGACGTCTTCTTCACAGCTATAAGAAAAAAGATTCTTCTTCGATGAGCTTGCTTGATTTTTCTTGGCTTGGAGACTTGCATTTTCTTTATTCTTCCATATTGCTATTACCGTTTCTGCACTTTCCTTGTTGTACTGCGAGTTCAAAGTCTCTTCCATTTCCTTTTGCTCCATGTTTTCCCCAAGCACATCCTCTGTTTGATGAAAGGGCCGATTGACGTCTATGGGAGGGTTGAATTCTGCTCTTAAAGATGGTTTGAACCTGATTTTTGTTGTTGTTGATTAGGGAAAACCACATAATATTTGAGAATGTCCAAGTGTTTTGCATGCATAACAGAAATTGGCCAGCTTCTCATTTTTAAAAGCTATCCATACTACCTTGTTCCCATATCTTGGCAATGGAAAACCTTTTTTCAGTGGCTTTGTAACATCTATTTCAACCTTAATGCAAATGAATTTGTGGAAAGCTAGGCCATAGATTGGGTCTTCTTCAACTCTGATGAGGTTGCCTATGGCTTTTCCTATATCTACTGCATTATCCATATTGAAATGGTCCAGAGGTAAGCCATGCAGTTGGACATTGAAGGTTGCTTGGTTTAGACTGATTTCCTCTACGTAGCACCAGGGGCCCATTGTTTCAGAACCATCAAATGACTTTTGAAGTTCCAAGGTCCTTGATTTAGCACCCTAAGTTTTTCTTGTAGAGTTCTAAATGTGAATATGAATTTATTGACATCCATATCATTAATCAAAAAGCTTTGGACAAATTTCCATGAGGCTTTGATATAAGAGTGAATAACAAATTTGTTGAGGGGTTTATCTGCTACTAACCTTCCAATTAACACCTTGTCT
The DNA here is from genome assembly GCA_011037825.1 of Carya cathayensis. NCBI lineage: Eukaryota > Viridiplantae > Streptophyta > Magnoliopsida > Fagales > Juglandaceae > Carya > Carya cathayensis. Next base: position 404,884 of record QGSO01000476.1, read on the forward strand.
GATATTGTTTTCGTATCTTCTGGAATTGTCCGCAAGTGGAAATCCTGCCATGATAGTGCTTTCGTTTGAGAGATGAGTGACTCCAAATCTATTTGTTTTTATTCTTGAGGCAAGCTTTCACCAGAAGAAAAGCTGCCACTTTTGGAATTAGGAGATGATTCACGAAAACTTGAGAAGGCACAACAATGAGTGCAGTAGAAGAAAAGAAATCGCCTCCTAGATAGAGAAGCTCCTGCTTCTTACTAGCCGGCCTGAAAAGAACTGATGACCATGGTAGATATTTATTCATTAACAAGTATGTGTACAAGTTTTTGTTGGTTGTCCGGACTCTTGTGCTCAAGCAACAAGCTCTGGCTTTGCCTATTTAAATGAGAATGATCTTAGAATTAGCGATGGATCCATCATCAAAAATCGATTTTTCTTTTTTATTTTTATTGTGGGTCTTAAGTTATATAGATACTCCTAGAAAGATAGGAAAAAGACTAGGCATTGTTGGGGGCTTGAGTTGAAACACAAATGAGGTAAAACCATTTTGTACGTGTGGTCCTATGAGATCCAATATCCAAATGAACTATGAGATACAAAACCTTTTGTGTTTCTCAACTTTATCGTATCTATTTAATGAGAAGACCCTTTACTGACTGTACAGTAAACTTGCCCCCTTCTTTTGAGGCACTAATGCAAATTGACTATTGTGTTCTGTGCTGCTATCAGAGGTTTGATTTCTTTGAACTTTCTAAAGCACCAAGAAAATGCTACTAGACTCCTTTAAAGTTATCGCTCAAGTATTTTATTTATTATTTAATGATTAAAGAAGTGGCTATCAGTAAAATTGTTTATTTTTCTTTCTTAATGATTAGGATGTTAAAAAAACGTTAAAAAGAAAATGAAAAGAAAAAAGAATTTTAAATGTACTAGCAGTATGCCGAGCAGTAAACGTTGGGTGGCTGACTAGTGGTATCCAAACCATAATACCCAACTCTAGAACCTTTGCATTGTATTGGTTTATACGAAGTCTTTTAAAAAAAAAACAAATTATTGCAGAAATAAATCAACTATTTTGGAATTTTTGAAATAAATCAATTTGAGAAAAAGTTATTGTTGGAAACTTTCAAAATAAATATATTAAAAAATATTCATCAATCATTAAATATACTTTTCAATTATTGATGGGACCCACCTAATTTCCATTCTCCATAAAAAGTTGAAACAATCTCATCTTGCATCTATATCCAAACATATCTTACCATGATACCCACAAGCTTTTACAAACCAACTCAAACATTTTAACTCAAACCATCTTAATACTATTCATAGAAATCTCAAAATTTTTCATCCCGCCTCACTTCCTAGTTTAACTTTCCTTAATTTAAACTTTCCTATTTAAACAGTGATTTAATATGGTATTAGAGCAAAGAAATCCTAACTTTCCAATTTATTCCTTTAAGTTAAAAGTTCTACATATTCAATCATCTAAAAAGGCTTGACCCCAACATAATGGGTAGTGTTAGTGTAAAAAGTTGCACTAGTTGGAACGGACGAAAAAGTCATTCCTGACCCTGATGGTGATTCTGGCCTTGACTATGCGGTTGGAGCCCACGATAATAGTTTGGGGCGTCGGTACAGTGCCCATGTGTACATCTAAAGCAGTAAATAGAATAATAATACAGAAAATGTAAATAGATAATTAGACACATGGATTTAAGTGGTTCAGCAAAGGGTCTATATCCACGGGTCGTTTGAAGGGTAAATTCACTATAATAAGAGTTTTTTACAGTCTCTCATGGTGTCTCGCTTCTCTTTGTGCAATGGAAGGCAAAGACCTCTTTAGCTTGGAGAAGATAATATCTCTTTGAGTTCTCGTCGTGATGTTGAAGATGGTCCCTTCTTCTAGTCGAACTCCCTTATTTCATCTGATTAGATCCTTTTTATTGAGGCCTTGTCAGTTGTTGGTGAAAAGTTTAGCTTTATCTTACTTTCTTCTATACGTGTCTGACTTGCTTTACTTCCTCAGCTTTTGCTTTTTAGTCCTATCACTTCCTTGTCTTTTCCCTCTTGCTTCCTGATGGAGCTTTGTAATAGACTAGGCTTGGTGCATCTTGGGCATGGTACATTTACCCCCAGCAGGTCCTGATCCGGTCTGGTAATGCATCTACCTCCTCTTCTATTTCTGTTCTACTTGGTAAGTCTCTTTCTTGGCTTATGGATTCTGCTTGTCACAATCATATGACACCCTCATCGTCATTGTTTTCTAAAAAACATTTTGCACATCCACCACTTGCTATACACACTGCCAATGGATCCATTATGCTTGCTCATAGTATAGGATCTATCTCTACATCCAACATTTTCATTTCTAAAGTGCTTCATGTTCCTAAACTCTCTTATAACCTAATGTCCGTGGGGCCAACTGGCTCAACTTGGCTATTGTATTATTTTTTACTACTCTGGTTGTACTATGTAGGATCCACAGACGGGACAGGCACTTGGGACTTGCCCTAGAGTAGAGAGTATGTTTCCAATGAGCACTTTGCATCTTGTCTCAATTCCTCTTGGTCCACCTGTTGGTGTTTTTGCTATTATATATGTTTCCCTTCCTTCGCCCTTGGGCACTCTCGACTCGGTCATGCATTCTCTTCCTAAATAGAATAGTTAGTTTCTCGAGGTCTTTTAGGTTACGTGTCCTAAGATACATTTGATTGTGTTTCTTGTTAGTTAGGCAAACAACCTGCTTTGCCTTTTCATAGTAGTGAGTCATTGTCTGCTAGTATTTTTGATTTGATATACTTTGATGTTTGGGGACCTATCCTCGTAACTAGTATCTGTGGATCTCGTTACTTTGTTATATTTATTGATGATCTCACTCGTTACAATTTGGTCTATCTTATGTACTCTCATTTTGAACTATTGCATATTTATTGTAACATTACAAAAATGATTGAAACCCAATTTTCTAAATGTATAAAAAAATTTCAACCTGACAATGCACTTGAATACAAACAATCTACTTTCCAAAGTATCTTGCAAACATATGGCATTATACATTAAACCTCCTGTCTAGGCACCTCTTAGCAGAATGGATGAGCCAAACAAAAGTTTTGTCATATCCTTGACATAGTTCGGACTATTCTCCTCTCTGCTAAAGTCCCTACCCCATTCTAGGATGAAGCTACCCTTGTTGCAGTTCATACCATTAATCACTTTCCAAGTTTTTTTCATCTCAAATCAGTCTCTGTATGTTTTGACCGCCCCTGACTATCAACACTTTCGTTCCTTTGGTTTTGCTTGCTTTGTCATTCTTCAGTCTCATGAACATATGAAGTTGGAGCAATGTTCTCGCCTTTGTTGCTTTCTTAGCTACAACAAGACTCAGAAAGGCTATTGGTATTATGATCATATTACTCGTCGCCTCTGCATTTCCCATCATATTGTGTTTTGGGAACATTACCTATTTACTGAGGTATCTACTTTTAGTCCCTCTATTTCTAAATCCTTTGCCTTAGAGCTTTTTTCAGATGAGCAATCCAATCATTCTCCAATTATGTTCATATCCGATGTTCCATGCATTCCACCTACTCACTTTTTGGACACTCCTAGGCCAGGATCTCCATCTCTTAAGCTGCCACCCTTTTCGGTTGGAATCCCTGAACCTGCCCCGCCTGCAGATCACACACCCAACCTTTCCCTTCACTGTTCTTCTTCAGCAAGATCTCTTCCTACTTATCTGAATGATTTCCATTATTACACTGCTCTTGCTACTTTTTTACAAGCCTTACTCCTATTGAGAGGTATCCATTAATCATTTATGGAAGGATGTAATGACTAAGGAACTTGATACATTATCTAAGAACCATACATGGGATCTGGTTTATTTGTCTCTTGGAAAGTTTGTGATTGGTTGCAAGTGGATCTATAAGATCAAGACTTGCTTAGATGGTTTTATTGAGAGATATAAAGTTTGCCTTGTTGCCAAAGGTTTCACACAGAAATATGGCATTGACTATGAGAAGACTTTTGCCCCAGTTGCCCATCTCTCCTCTTTTCACACTCTCTTAGTTGTTGCGGCCTCTTGTCAGTGGAAGCTCTTTCAAATAGATGTTAAAAACGCCTTCTTGAATGGTGATTTGTGTGAAGAGGTCTATATGTAGCCTCTGCTTGATATCTCTCATCCACCAGCCAAGGTTTGCCACCTCCGTTGAGCTCTCTACGGCCTTAAGTAAGCCTCTTGCGCATGGTTCGCAAAATTCACCTCTACAATTTCTCGGTTGGGCTACTCACTTAGTTCTTATGACTTGGCCCTCTTTATTCGATGTTCCGACAAAGGTCTCATTTTTCTACTCCTATATGTGGATGACATGATTATTACTGGTGATTATCTTAATGACATTCAGCAATTTAAGGACTTCCTCAATTAGCAATTTGAGATAAAAGATCTTGGTTACCTCAATTATTTTCTTGGCTTGGAGATTACTTCCTCAACAGATGAATTCTACCTCACCCAAGCCAAGTATGTCTTTGATCTTTTGTCTCGAGTTGGCCTTACAGACAACAAGGTTTCTGATACACTTATCGAGCTTCATGCATATTTGACCCCCTCGAGTGGGGAATTATTGTTTGACTTCACACTTTGTCAGTAGTTGGTTGGCAGCCTAGTTTACTGTACAGTCACTCATCTAGAAATTTCTTACATTGTGCATCAGATAACCTAGTTCATGTTTGCTCCTCAAACAACCCACTATACTGTTGTCCTGTGCATTCTTTGGTATATTAAGGGCACTCTCTTCCATAGTCTGCACTTCTCAACTTAGTCTCCACTAGTTCTTCAAGCATACTCTAATGTTGACTGGGCAGGTGATCCCACTGATCGCCATTCCACCACAGGTTACTACTTCCTACTTGGTTCCTCAATGATCTCTTGGCCTAACAAGAAACAAACTGTTGCGTTTTGATCTAGCACTAAGGTTGAATATCGTGCCCTGGCAGACACTGCTACTAAACTCCTTTGGCTCCAATGGTTACTGCAAAATTTAGATGTACCTCTCACTTTTGCCGCTCCTCTTTATGGTGACAATCGTAGTGCCATCCAAATGCTCATAATGATGTGTTTCATGAGCGGACCAAGCATATCGAGATTGATTGTCATCTCGTTTGTCATCATTTACTACTAGGGTTCTCTTTAGTTACTCTGTGACTCCTCTCAAGATCAACTTGCCGACATATTTACCAAGTCTCATCCTTTATCTTAGTTTCATTATTTGGTTGACAACCTCAAGGTAGTTTCTCATCTACCTTGAGTTTGAAGGGGCTGGCGGGCTATTAGTGTATATGTGTTATGTGAGTCCTACATTAATGGTTTATAAATACTCTTGTATAGTCTTTGGCCTCCTATATATAGCCCACGGCCTTGTATAGCACAATAAAAATATATACAGAATTGATCAATACAATTCTAACACACACACACATATATATCTTATATTAATAAGTGCCAATCTAGATGCTACAGAATTTTCGTCTAATATTTTTTGTTTCCAATTTTGCCCCTTTACTTTTTTTATGTTTTAATTCCTCTGTTTTCCTTTCATTTACTGACACTTTTACGTTTTTAGCCCTTTTATATTTTCCTCTTTTACCATCTTCTGATAAACAGTTTTTTAGACAATATATTCTCTCATTTCTCTCATCTCCTCTCTCTCCCTCTCTGCTCTCGATTTCCCTCCCCCATCCTAATTTCTCCTTCCGTCGAACACCACAGATCTCCCTCTCTTCCTGTAGTAGCCCAGCCCTCATCTCCTCTCTCTCCCACTGCAGCCCATTTTCTGATCTACTCAAAGGTGAGATTTTTTTTTTCAAAATTTTCAGTGCTACCTCTTCTCTCCTTGCTTCACCGTCTTGCCGATGTTCCATCATCAACAGCCACCACACTCTTTCTCTCTCTATTTATCTCTATCTCTTACTAAGTCCTCTATTCCTCCTCCCTCTCGTTCATTCTCTCTTCCTCACTCAATCCTGATCTTTCATCCATTCTCTCTATTTCGTCAAGCTTCCACCAAGAACAACCTCAACCCTCCACAAAATCACACAAAGTAGTGTTTGGTGTCAACAAAATTGATGAAAACCGCAGCAGTGGGGTCTGGGTGTAAGGATCTCTCAGATCTCCCAACCCTTTGTTTTTGGAATCATATGAGAATTTTTTATTTTTTAGATCTAGACATATATTACAGATTGTTCTTTAGTTTGGTTTGTTTTCATGTATACATGTGTGATTTTTTTACTCAACTTGTAGAAATTAAAACAACTTACAAATTGTGTTTGGTGTCATGTATATCTGAATGGATTCGTTTGATTTTGTTGGAGTTATTTTCTGTGAAGAACTTATCCACTTTTTTTTTTCTTCTTCTAATCGAAGTTATCCTCTTAATCGTATATGCAAATATGCTTTTTTAGAAATATTCACACCCTCGATTTGATCTCCCTCTTGATTGATTTCAGAAATCAACCACACACCTGCACAAACAGTTAAAAAAAGGTTAAAATATCAACTGGGTCTATCCCCTTTTTGTGGGTAATCAATTGAGTATGGTATTATTTCACCAACTCCAAAGTCTTTCAACTTGGCAAAAACTTATCCAAAAACTTATTATATATATATATATATATAATAAGATATATATATATATGATCATTTATTTGCAGATCACATCATACAAAGTCCCTAAAGCAGTTTGAAATATGCACACCCTCGATCTGATCTCCCTCTTAATTGATTTTAGAAAGCAACCACACACCTGCACAAACAGTTAAAAAAAGGTTAAAATATCAAGTGGGTCTATCCCCTTTTTGTGGGGAATGAATTGAGTATGGTATTATTTCACCAACTCCAAGCTGCCGACGTTCCAAATAATATTTGTGATATGCTGTCATTTTTTTGCTATCTTACTATTCATGACTTTTAGTAGTGTTTAGTGCTAAAGCAATGCCATATTTTTAACGTGTTAACTAAAACCTCAATTGATGGGGACACGGCCTTGACCCTAGCTATAGTACGTACTGGATGTTCCCCCAATATAAAGATAAATTATTTTCACCCCCTTCATTGATGGTAATAATGACTTGACGTATTAGATCATGATCGTCTCCTGCCATAGTGACCTTCATTTGATCAATTGTCGTATGTTTTAATTGATAATGGATGATGATGATCACCAGGTTCTAAGCAATGCAATCTATAAGAGCGTGGAGCATAGAGTGATAGTAAATTCAGGCCAAGAGCGTGTCTCTCTTGCCTTTTTCTACAATCCAAAGAGTGACATACCCATAGAGCCAGCAAAGGAGCTTGTGGCACAGGACAGACCTGCTCTATACCCACCTATGACATTCGATGAATATAGGCTTTTCATAAGATTAAGGGGTCCTCGGGGAAAATCCCAAGTGGAGTCACTCAGATCGCAAAATACATACAA